>VUQR01033064.1:0-12571 GCA_015108515.1 Hemichromis elongatus
AAAACACCAGATGTGACACACACACACACACACACACACACACACACACACACACACGTGGGTGTTGCTATGGAGAACAACAGCATCACTTACCTGCCAAGCCCCTGAGAGGCACAGTAAACTCCACCTCCCCTCCTTTACACTACATCTAGATAATTGCCATAGAGTGCAGGCATCTACAATCTTCTGTAATGAACTCCAGCATCCCCAGACACCTTTCTTCTCCCCCCCGACTCCTCTTTCTTATCCATTTTCCTCTTTAAAACCCAATCTCTCAACTGTCTCTTTGTTCCTTGGCTCACCATTGCCCCCTCTATTCTTCTCTTTAGACACCTTGTCTTTCTTCACACTCTCCCATGCCCGTCCCTAAACCCCTCATTTGTTGTCCTCTACTTCTCCTCTTAATCTATGCTATCCCCAAACCTCCAACTTTTCCAGCTTATTGGATCCTTTTCTCAATTCTTTCTGCTTTGGACTCCTCCACTACTTTTAATAGGATGCCATTTCAAGGCCATTATTGAGCTAAACTACAGGCCTGTTAGCCTTACAAAACCCAACACTCTAGACCTTCTACATGGTCATATTTCACAGACTTGATCGTAACCATCCAGTTTATTCAATTTATCCAATGACTGCTTTGTTTAATTGTTATTTTGCTAAATCAGCAAGATGCTGTTAGGACATCCATTCTTTGGAATCATGAAATGATTTTTTGGAAAGTGGAATCATTTCCCTGAGGAGATCATATTGGAAGGCTCACTTTCATCTGTTAAATCCCATTTAAAGACACATTTTTACAAGATTTTTCAATGCTTCCATTTTGAGTTATTTCAATGTTGTTATTTTTATTGTTCTATCAGCTTCTCCTAGTGGTCATTTTTAATTTATTTAAATTATTTTATAATTGCTTTTACCTATCTTTTTAATTAAAATAGTCTTTATTCCTCACTATTTATCACCTTGTGCTGACAGTATTTCTATACCTAATGTTGTTCCATCTTTTTCTCCTCTTGGCTGTTTTAGTTGCTGTTTGTTTCCTGTCTTGCTTGTGAAGGACTTTGGAACTTTTTAAAAAAAAATTTGCTGTAAATAAAGTTTTGTTATTTTTATTCTTATTGTCATTCTAAACTGTGCAGAGTGTTTTCAGCTCATTGTATCAGGGTTATCAACAATTTTCACTTGGATTATGCAAAGGTTGTCATAAACAAAAATATATATAGTTGTATTTTTTGTGTATATATACATATTTACACACAAACACACGCTGGGCCTTGGTCACCCTCCCCGAGCCTGGGCATCCTATCCTTTCCTGGGCAGGGTAAACTGGTCCCTCGAGGAGGCCCTAAAGCAGACCCAGAACAGGCTTGAGAGATTATATCTCTGGGTAGGCCTGAGAATGCCTTGGTGTTCTCCTGGACAAGCTGGAGGAGGTGGCTGGGGAAAGGGAGGTCTGAGCTTCTCTGCTTGTGCCGCTGGTCCCGTGACCCAGCACGGGATAAGGGGAAGAAGATGGATGGATGGATGCATAAACAGGCACATTTTTGCTAAATGCGAAAGTGCTAACAGGTGTGGTTGTTTGTGATGTTCAGCATGTTGTGTAAGTCTACCAAAATCATCTTTTGTTTTGATGGTTAATCAGAAGGGAGCGGGAGATTGACAGACAGATTGGTGCAGCGGCTGCAGTGATGCGGACGCTGTACCGGTCTGTCGTGGTGAAGAGAGAGCTGAGTGTAAAATCGAAGCTCTCGATTTACCGGTCGATCTACGCCCCTACCCTCACTTATGGTCATGAGCTGTAGGTAGTGACCAAAAGAACGAGATTGCAAATACAAGCGGCGGAAATGGGCTTCCTCTGAAGGGTCGCTGGCCTCTCCCTTAGAGATAGGGTGAGAAGTTTGGCCATTCGGGAGGGGCTCAGAGTAGAACCGCTGCTCCTCCACATCGAAAGGAGCCAGTTGAGGTGGTTCGGGCATCTAACAAGGATGCCCCCCGGGTGCCTCCTGGGTGAAGTTTTCCGGGCATGTCCCACTGGGAGGAGGCCCTGGGGCAGACCCAGGACACGCTCTCTCGGCTGGCCTGGGAACCCTTGGTGTTCGCCCAGATAAGCTGGAGGAGGTGGCTGGGGAGAGGGAGGTCTGGGCTTCTCTGCTTGGGCTTCTGCCCCCGCAACCCAGCCCCGGATAAGCGGAAGAAAATGGATGGATGGATGGATGGTTAATCAGCCGGTATGGGTTCTTGGAAAAGACCAGATTTATATAAATCTTTGAGTTTCCATTAATGGTTAGTAAGGTTACAGTGTCCTTTCATTACAAAATAATATGCATCCCCTCAAAAGCCCTTGCTCTGTTAGAATCTGATTGTATCACATTCATCCAAGATGGGTTGATCAAGGTGACATTTGCAGAGTTGAGTTGAGCGTGGCTCAGGGCCAGTGTTAGAATTGTTCCTGTGTCCTGGATTTGATAATGTGTCTAAATAGTTAGTACAGGATCATTTATCTCAATAAAGACACCACTCCAAAGACACGCTCTTGCCCTGAGACAGGAGAGTAGGGATGTATTTCTGGTACACTCATCGTGTAGTGGAATGACAACCAATAATTGATTACAGTGGCAATTAACTTTTAAATTACAACAGAGATGCAAAAAGGTGGTTAAGTGGAACTTGAAGTGGAGTGGTTTTACACTGTCAAGGGAGAGAGCAAATTATAAAGTGCTGTGTGCAAGTGAATGTTTGCACCTGTGTAGTGTTATGAGGGCTCAAGCACACGCACACACACACATGCAGACACGCACATATTTCAATCTATCCCTACTTTTCCTGAATCAGAACCTCAGACTTCCTTCAAAATATCCAGCTGCCAGCTTGATGTGCTTCTATATAAAGCAATGAAAAAGAACGTTTGTGCCGACACTCCCACGCAAATAGAGGCAGACACAAACACAGTGTGACAAACAGTATGAAGGCAAAACTAATTATTCATAGCAGGCAGGAAGATATTCACACGGAGAACACATGCCTACACACAAATGGAGGGACACTTCTTGCTAAACAACCTGCCATGAGCCTAAACCATTGAGGACTGTAGCCTGACAGCAGATGTGATACACGGGAAAGGCTGCTTGTGTGATGCGTGTTTGTTTGTGTGGGCCCCTGAAAGCTGATATCAGTGTTTTGTTATGAAAGTGAAAAGTAATAGATGGAGAGAAAAAGAATTTGAATGAGGATGTTTTAAGTAAGGTCTGGACTTTTTTAGAGAATTGATTGCAATCACAGACGCTTTCCAACATGACAAAGGAAGAAGATCTGAGAGATTGAGAGAATAAATATTACATCACACGCAGCTAACACTGATCACACTTATGCTGCAGCCACATGAAGACCTTGTCAGTTGTCAGCTTGCTTAGGCACTGGTGTGTGTGGGGCAAAAGCTAGTCTGTCAATCATTTCAGATAGGTCCTTTGATTAAAACACAACATAAAACAGCGGGCTGGTACTTTTACTAACTACAACTCCTGAAAAATAAAGTAGTATTCCTCGATTGGAATATAAACCGTTTTCCCCCCTTTTATTTTCCCCCTTTTGAATAATGTTTACAGCTCTGTTTACAGCCGAGCTGCTATCCTTTTGTCAGAAGTATGAAATCAAACACTGTTCGCCTTGGTGTTGACAGCTCGGACCAAATCACCGGCCACCTGACAAAATGTACATTTGAAATGTAAATTTTTCCAGAATATTCCTGTGAGATCTTTACTCGTTTAGTTTTTTGCTTGGCTTTTAAATGACATGCCTGTGTAGGGATAAGAGAAACTCATCAGAAAGCACAGAATTAAAATTTAAAAGGGTTCTTTTAAGATTTTATTATCCGCGTCAACACTTTACCCGTGAAACTGTCACAACAGAGACCAAACCCAGCAGGAGACAGAAGGGCAAAAATATCAGTATGAGAGTCAAAGTCACACTGCAGCACATCACATGCACAAGGATAATAGCTTGGTGAGCCTGATGTTCCTTTAGGGTAACAAATTGCAAGTTTGTGAAATAATTAAGGACTCAAAGGACATGGAGTACCTGAGAGTCTAAACCCACTTAGGTGGTCTATCCATCCACTTTTCTCACTGTGTGTTTGTGTGTGTTTGTGTGTGCTTTAACTGAACTGCAGGGCCTTTATCTCTCCCACCTTTGAGGTAAAAGGCAGAGACTGTCCATTTATTATATGTAGCTCTGGAGGCCTAATCTTTAAAAAGGCATGTTGGAGTTTTAGCTCAAAAAACATTTGTAGGAGGAAGTTACTTCTCCTGATGCAGAAAGGAGCACATTGGTGGAATTAAACCAATGATTTTTTTTTTTTTTTTTGCCTCAGTAGTATAGAGCTTTGAAAAACCCAGGAAGTATCGGTGGATGTCTTTTGATTTGCAGCAATTGAAGTCAGTCTTCACTGTTGATATTAATAAGGCAGGCAAACAAAAATTCTACTGGATTTAGTGAAGGTATATGTTGAAAATGTGCAAGCCTAAGCAGTAGGAGGAAATTTTTAAAAGGTGAACTTCTGTTAATCTTATGCAAATTTTAGGCTTCAAATATTCTCCAATAGGGTGTCTGTATGATTGACGTCTGCACAAAAAGTGTCCTTATCCAAGTTCATTTTGTATAATTGGGAAAAAAAACTTTTCCTGGTAAAAACATTATATTAACAATGTCTCTTTTTTAGCACAGAGTAAAAAGTTAGGCTAAAATGATTAAATTAGTTATGATATTAGCACTTGTGTGAGCCAATCATCCCAACAGTTATAGCTAGCTAGCACAGCTATATGGCTGCTCTTTAACACTTGATGTATCTAAAAATAGTGTCTAATGTGTAGTTGGCAAAGTCAGGGAAAGTGATTCTTCTTTGTTCCTTTGTTAAAGTTGATGCTAGCAGCAACTTCAAAGTCTCCCTCTACTCAAAAATGTGTTTATTGTTCCATTTTTCCCTGACTCAAACATTTATACTTCACTCTGAGGAAAAGTGTATATTCTGAGTGTCACACTAAAAACATTTTAGTCACATCACTCTGAGAAAAAGAGTGACGTGGTAAAAGGAGAAAAAGGTTCCGTGTAGAAGAAATGGAAGGGCATGATTATATGCAAAAAAGCCAAGCTAATCATAGCCAAGTATGAAAAAGCTTGATCTAAAAACACACAACCCAGCAATGGCACTGAGAATGGACTCATAAAGAGATAAACCATCCTGGGTCCCTCAACAGACACTGAAGAGGAATTGCTGAATGAAAACACCAGGATAAAAAAAAAAACAGAGGTAACGCAGACGAAGAAGGAACACAAGGGAGGCACAGGAGCGCTTAAACACACATAAATAACGAAATAACGAACAACCTTAAAAACTAACTAAAACTAAATCAATGAATATTAATAAACACAAACAATGAAATGTCTGAAAAAATTAACTGAAATTGAAAAATATTTGTAGTTATTTTTATATTTTGAAGCACTTTTTGGGAGGCAATTTCAATTTGAATAACGGCACAATATTAATCAGAGAGTTTTCATACGGGCTTACATCCTTAATGTATGTGATGAGAACAGCAAACAGTGAAGCTCTGCTAAGCTGCTCTTCAGCTCTGCTAAACCTAAGTCAAGTACAATCCAAAGACAGTACTCTGTGTTCATCTCTACATTTTGGAATTGCTATGAAGCAAACAGATGTATGCTAATACTAAAAAATGTACAGTTGGCTCAGTAAGCATTTGTGTAGAGCTTAATGTTGTTGTAATACCTCAGAATCACTCATGACTGTTTAACTGGAATTTAAACTACAGAAAATAGTTGCATTCTTGTTTTTGGGAGTAGGACTCTTCAGGGGCTGCTCGGTGGATTTTCAGGAATTGGATCATGAACATCAGAGTTCCGCTAAAAAAATAAATAAATAAAAAAAAATCGAGTTTTTGCACTTTTTTTTTAAACCAACCTACAGAAAACAGCAGTGCTTCTCTGCGTTCTCAGGCTGTCTCCTAAAGTAATTTGGTTTATGAGAGTGTTCATTACAGTGTGTTCTAAGCCAATTTTATGCCCTCATTTTAGTTACCCAAATGGCAGTGACACATTTTCCTTGTCATGTTGATTTCCACTGCTGACCATGAGGTGGCAACACAAACCCAGATATCAAGCTTCACAGTCTTATCAAAGCCAATCCGTACAATCTTCCCTGTAATTCCCATCTTCTTAAGGTGTATGTGGCCACTACTTCTGATGATTGTTTTTTTGTTTTATTTTAAATCAGATTAGATTATGAAGCACAAAAAGCAGTTTGATATAAAAATGTAAGTAAAGTCAAGCATTTATGTTTGTTATATAAAAGGCTTACAAGATCCATGTTGTATGAGCAAAACTTTTATCATAGTCATCCCATGTTTGGAGCCAGTCACTAAGATATTTTACCAAATTTTTCAGTAGCAGCAGTGGTACTCAAACTTGTTGTCTGCAGTGTCAGCTTTCCATTTGGTTTAATAGACATCTGTCCAAGGAGCTTGGAAAGAAAGAGTCTGGACTTCCTTAAGTTTCACCTCTCATCTGAGAGGCCTTTTCAGTTCTGAAACCGATGGTGGAGATTTCCAGGTTTGAACCCTAGTGGGGGGTTTCCCTCAAGAGTATCATTGTATTAATTAATCATGTCCCTTATGACATGAGCCAAGGTATAAACACTGCCCAACACCGTTGACAACCAGTGTACACCGTGTCAAACCTTAAGTGAAAACATACGCTCAGCAGTCATTTCATTAGGTATACTATTTAGCTGCACAGTAACACAAATATCCAATCAGTCAAAACTGTATAACAGAAGACTGGATTACTGTGTCCTGGTATCTGGAGTCTTGATATCTACTAGGATGCTCAGATGTTGGGATGAGAGTAGGGTTTTTTTGTAAACAGCATTAAAGCATGCTGAACAGGTCCAACCTTTTGTGACCACAGTGTATCTTCTGATGACTGCTTTGAACCGGATAACGTTTCGTGTCAGACTGGTTTCTTGATGATGAGGCTGAGTTTACTGCACTTAAATGGCCCCGCAGTCACTAGATCGCAATCCAGTGGAGCACCTTTGGGATGTTCAAACTCCAAATGTGTTTTAATGTTTTGAAGGTCATATTATTTATACAAGAGATTAATATTAAATGGAAAGGCTTTACGAAAGCACCCAAACAACAAAACAGCATGTTTGTTTAAACAAACACACTAATTAAAGCTGTAATGCTTGTTGTTGTAATTAATTACATTAACAATTGATCTGGCATTTTAAACGTCCCTGTAGAGAACTACATAGCATGTACAATCTAAGTGCTCTTTAAATGGAATAAAAAAAAATAGCACACCAAAAAATAGATATTATCGAGCATAGTGTGTGCGTGTGTGTGTGTGTGTGCGCGTGTGCGTATGTGAAATCTGCTGGCAATTCTTATTTTGTTTCTTTGTACTACATTTGTAGTCCGCATGTGTTACACAGAGCTTTGCAAACCACATATACATGTTGTTGCTATGTATGGTTCCCTGTGGGCAAACTTTAAAAAAAAAAGTCAAATTATTCAGCCAATTAGCATCGATGTATGCATAGTCACATCTGGCGAATTGCTGTTGGCTCTTTAGAAGACACAAATATGCCTCCATAGCCGCTGCATTGGCTGAATTCCCATAATCCATCTTTCAGTGTGCCCAAAGAGTTATGCAAATAGCCACAAATGTGCTGCATGTTATTGCTGACCTACATTATGGGTGTCAAGAAATGAAAAGTAAATGAGTAATATTTAATTTTTTAAAAGAAATAGTCAAATTATTATTAGTAGTAGTATTATTATCATTTGTTGTTGTTGAATTAGGGATGTGGTCAATTTCGAGCTGCACTTGAATATGTTTATGCTGGTTGATAGAGTTTGTGAATTAAGTGGACAGCCTGAATGGCCTGATATGGGCAATGTTATTCAAAGAAAATTTCAGACTACTGTAGAGAAACTAGAACTGTTGCAGAGCTTTTTCAGATATGATATAGCATACTGAAAACAAACAAACAAACAAACAAACAAACAAGAACAGAAACATAGCAAGATATTTAAACTTTTTCCTCTTTCATTTGCACTAAACCAACAGACATATAAATGTTGCTCAACTAACTTTGATTGTGTTGACTTTTTATAAAAAAAAACAAAACAAAAAACAACAACTTATCTCTCTGCAACTGCAAGCCATGCATGGCACTACTAAAAGGAAGATTTATTCAAGCAAGCGGTTTTGGCAATGACTGACCCACACCTGGAAAACCGGTTGCTTGCTATACAAACTGCAATCAGACGCCTTGCCAAAGAGAAATATTTCCAACCATTGCATTGGACAGTTTAGCGTGGCATACAGGTTCTGTATTTGATTATAGTCATCAAAACTGAAATTGTCACAGTTTTGCAAGGCAGACCATTTGAAGATGACAGAGAGCGGACCAGAGTGCAGACCAAATGAAGTGGAGGTCAAGGTCATATTTATTTATAAAGCACATTTCCAGACAGATGATACTGCACAAATTGCCTAACAATATAAAAATGCCATTAAAAAGAAACAATGTAAAACAATAATAACAATATAAAACAATGATAGGACAATAAAATAATTAAAACAATAACTAAGACTATTACAATAAGACCAAAATGATTGGGTCATAGTGTGTTAAAAGCCAGAGCATAAAAATGTGTCTTTAACAGCAATTTAAATTGATCAAGTGTTTGTGCAGTTATAACATTACAACATAGGGGAAGACTATTCCAAAGTCTGGGACCTGCCACAGAGAAGGCTCTATTGCCACGAGATTTAAGATTAAGATTTAAGATTAGTCCATGGGGTGTACAGCATTAATTTTGAGCTAGACCTCATTGTTTTTCCTGGAGCATAAGCAGAAAGGAGCAGAGACAGGTAAAAAGGGGCTCGGGTGTTAAGCAACTTAAAAACAGAAAGTAAAAGTTTAAATTGGATCCTGTAGAAGACAGGAAGCCAGTGTAGAGAAGCTAAAACTGGAATTATATGCTCTCTCTGTTTGGTACCAGTTAGCAGGTGAGCAGCTGCATTTTGGACCATCTGAAGACGATGAATGGAGGCCTGGTCAAGACCAAAATACAATGAATTGCAATTGTCCAATCTGCAAGTAAGGAAAAGGTGAATGACACGTTCGAAGATGTTAGCTGGGAGGTATGGCTTTACCTTGGCTATCTGTCTTAATTGAAAGAAGCAGGATTGGACTACTGCACTCACCTGCTTATTCAATTTAGAAGAACTATCAAGTTAGACACCAAGGTTTTTTACACGTGTTTTAAAGTAGGAGGAAAGGGGGCCCAGAGTGCTATCGATATGATTATTAACAGTTTCCAAAAATAACAACTTCAGTTTTATTGTCATTTAGCTTTAGAAAATTTAAAGACATCCACTGTTTGATGTCGTCAAGGCAGCGTAATAAGAGCTGGGGATGGTCTGACCCTGCTTTTAAAGGCAGATAAATATCATCAGCAAAGCAGTGGAATGAAATGTTATACCGCGATAAAATGGAACCGAATAGCAACAACAAATACAGTGCGAACAGGGCAGGACCCAAAATAGAGCCTTGAGGTACATCGTATTTAAGGGGGGCTATTTTATGTTATGGGGGCCCATACTGACATAAAAATACCTTCCTGACAAGTAGGACCGAAACCACTGGAGAGCACATCCTTTTTGGCCAGCATGAAATTCTAGCCATTATAACAGGTCGACCATGTCGAAAATTGCGGACGGGTCCAACAATAAAAGGGCAGGAGGGCTGCCAGAGTCCAGAGTTAAAAGAATATCATTAAAAATCCTTAAAAGTGCTGTTTCAGTGCTATGTAGTGATTTAAAACCAGATTAAAATATTTCAAAGATCTTGTTAAAGTCAAGGTGGGCCTGCAACTGTAAGTAGACCACTTTCTCCAAAACTTTAGACAGAAAAGGAAGCTTTGAGATTGGCCTGTAATTGGACAGAACAGTTACGTCCAGGTTATGTTTTTCAAGAAGAGGCTGAACTATAGCTTGTTTATAGCATGACAGGACATAGCCTGTAGCAAGGGACGTATTAATTAATCTAAGGATAAAAGGCCCAGCAGTATTAAGAGTGTTTTTAAGCAAGCTTGGGGGGAGACAGTGTGATGATCTTAGGTTGCAAACTACCACAGTCAAGTCATTAAGGGAGACAAGATCAAACTGCTCCAAGACAGCTGAGCACATAGGGGAAAGACTAGGATCTGAGGCAGCAGTCGATGAGACAAGGGTGCTAATAGATAGAACCTTGTCATTAAAAAATGCTAAAAAATCATCACAAATACTTGGTGTAGAAATGACTCCGGTGTTATCAGGTGAACTAAGAAAACAATTAAGGACATTAAAAAGTACCTGAGGCCTGTGACTGTTTATTGACACTAAGTTTGAGACAAACTGTGTCTTTGAAGTTTTTACAGCTTTTTGGTAAGCAGAAAGGCGAGTCCTTAAAATCTGAAGAGAAACATAGAATCTGTCCTTTATCCATCTCCTTTCAGCGCGTCCATAGTCACGTCTAAGCGAGCGCGTATGTTCATTCAACCATGGCTCTAATAATTGCTTAGTGCGCACAGTCCTGAACGGAGCAATAGATGTCAAAATATCAGGACAGGTGACTGTTTAAAAAAGATGAGCCTTTATTATTGGCTGGGCAAAACACTACAAAGTAAGAGGCAAACAGGGAACTGAAAACATGAAGGAAAACCTAAACTGGAGTGTAGCTAAACAAAGGAACAAGTGCAACAACACAGCAAAACCTGACAACCAGGAAGAAAGAGCCTGAGACACGAAACACAAAAACAAACTGGAGAATGAAAACACAGGTAACACAGATGATCTGACAAAGAAAATAGGGAAGCACACGCTATATATACATACACACACACAGGGAAACGAGGAAATGGCAGACAGGCAGGGAACACAGCTGAGACCAATCAGAGAAGATGAGACAACGGGGAAGCAAATCTCAAAAAAGGAAACACATGAACATGGAGACGAGGATGACAAGAAGGAACACAAGGGAGGCACAGGAGCACCTAAACACTAGAAATAATGAACAAACAACCAGAAAAACTAAATAAAACTAAATCAATGAATATTAATAAAAACAAAGATAAACACAGAGTCACTGGACTCCATACCATGACTGAAATGGGTCTAAACATCAGTGAGTTGTGCTCAGTAAGTAGTTTGTATGTTCTATTTTACAACCCTGAATTCTGTGAACTGTAAACATCTAGTCTACTGAAATAGTAATTATATGATTCCAAAATAATTCTAACTGCTTTTGCACAAAGAAAAGACTGAAATTAATGAAGATGTATGTAACTATGACATGGCACAACAGACAATACTCTCTTTCTCACAAACACACACATACACCCCTACACATCCAGAATATAATTGAACAGCATTGTGACAGCACACACAGCCATTTGGAAGCACATACAGTAAATGTGATTAGTTACATATACCAGTACAATTTGCACAGTGGACAAGTGAAAAATTATTTTGCATAGCAGTCGTAAGTAAACCAAACAGATTTATTAATGTAACATTACTAGTCACTGAAAGGGAAATAATGAGCCTTGGGCTTTGTTTTCACACTGTCAATAATGCACTCAATACACCGAGTGCTTATTATCACATGCTGCTCCACTTGATTTTAATTTATCTGTTTGAGACACAAAAAAGAACTTGGCATTCATTAAAGTAAAGGTTGAGGAAAAGAAATCAAAAGCATTATCTCGCAGCAACTATTTTAATAACATTCACAATGTTCACAATTCACTGAGACTTAGTAAGCCATGACAATGTAAAAATGATCCTGAATGCAGAATACCTATGTCAACAAGTCCTCTGGGTAATGGGAAAGGAAAACAAAATAATTTTGCCTGTACAATCTAAAGTAATGATCAAAGTGTATTTTATCTATCTATCTATCTATCTATCTATCTATCTATCTATCTATCTATATATATATATATATATGTATATATATAAGCAGCTGGATAGCGTAGTGGTAAGACTTGAAATCTGGATCCCCCGTAGCCGGTTACCAAGATTACGTGAGGTACCCTCAGAAGATCTGCTAGATGATGTAAATACAGCATTACGGACAATACCTACAGCCACGATTACCGAGACTAAGCTGATATACAGTACGGCAGCAGTGATCAGTGAGATGCTAGGGGCAGTACCCTCTATGGAGAAGGAGACTAGAGGCTAAGATCAGACTAGAGGCTTGGCCAGCTGCTCGAAGAGATACACCAGAGAGATAGAAGGCAGGAGAATAAACCAGCTGTTCTACACAGAACCAGCCAAGGTGTACTCTCAGTGGCAGGGCAACAATATGGGAACAGCACCACCAAGGCTGGAGACGGAGCGATACTGGAAGAGCATATGGGAGAAGGAAGCAACCCATAACAGCTCAGTGGCTTGTGGATCTGAGGGAAAACCACAGCAACCCCCCTGAACAACAACCAT
Organism: Hemichromis elongatus; assembly: GCA_015108515.1. NCBI lineage: Eukaryota > Metazoa > Chordata > Actinopteri > Cichliformes > Cichlidae > Hemichromis > Hemichromis elongatus. The sequence continues at coordinate 12,565 of VUQR01033064.1, forward strand.
CACAGTA
>VUQR01033065.1:0-26269 GCA_015108515.1 Hemichromis elongatus
TTTGTCCACATTCTTAGTTAACATTCTTATTTTGATTTATCCATATATCATATGTAGTCTGCAATAGGCAAACATCTACTATTTGTTTGTTTATGTTTTCCACTTGTACAGATTATATAACATCTTGGTTTAAATCAATTCTGACAAAGTTTGTTAAGTAATCATGTAAATTATTTCAATTGTTAATTGGCATAATTTGAACTCACCTTACTTACCGGTGTTCCAGAAACTAAAGGAGGAAATGTGGTTTTATTTCCTGTATTTATAGCTTCCTGGGTTAATTGGAGGTCACAGGAAGAGACCAGGTGAAGAAAGGGGGAGAACTTTTGTAATTTAATAAAACCGATTTTAGAGTGTTTATAGATGTATAGATTTATCTATGGATTTAGTATCGTGAAATGTCTTGATTATACTGAATAGTTTTATTGCTAGTAATGAGTAGCAGTACAGACTGGAGTATGAAAATGTTTGTCTTACCTACCTAATGGAATGGTCCAAAGAAGAAATTGTTTGGTTAAGTGGACTATTTAAGCCAACTTCTTTGGCCGCTTAAGTCAAGTCCTACCACACTCAGTATTTTAGATGTTTCTCAATATTTTAAGGGCTTCAGGTGAAATGCATACTATTGCTTAACTTTGGCAGCTGTAAGAAAGAAGACCACCACTCTGCAGTCACAAACTGTATTCATTCAAAGTTCATTTTGCCAGCTGCTGCCGCTTTCAAGCTTTGGGCAAACACTCTCTGATATGTGTCTTTGCTTAGTTTATATAAGCTGGTATTGATTTTCTTTTTTTATTACAACCAATCTATGATTTCTAGGCTTTAGTTGGTTTGTTTTTCCCCACTCCTTTTATTCCCCATCTCCATGTGACAGTTTTTCTTCCTTCTTCTGTTTAGAATTTGTCTCTTGACACTTTTTTAATCTTCGCCAACAGGGTTTTCTTCCTCCCTGAGCATCATGCCAGGGCTTCATCAGTCCTGCCGCCATTTGGTCCGCTCATGGGCCAATCAGAGCCTAGGAGCTCACCTGCACAACATGACCCTGTCCAATGGGAAGCTTCGAGTGCCCCAAGATGGGCGGTACTATCTGTACTCACAGGTGAGAAAGCTATGCAGTTTAGTCAAAACTTAAAGTAAATCAGTTTTTTAAAGTTATAACACATTAAAGTAGCACATTTCTAAACTCCAAGCTATCATCTACCTGTTAGTCTACCTGTTAATAACTCAAATAAGTTACATTAAAAATCTAATAAGAAAAACTGGAAACATTCTACAAATGTGTGCTCACCTCTGAAAAAACTTTATTTTAGATTAGGTTTCAATTATGTAATAGCAACTGGTGGCGCTGTTAACTGGAAGGAACTACAACTCGAAACTGACCACAAAAGTTGACATAATGATGATGGAACCAGTTACCATAAACCATTTAACATTTTAAGCTAACACATACTTTATTTAGTACAGTCTTACAATAGTAGGCAAACAAGAGCTCATTTCTATCAACCATCATGTCATTGTCCCAGTGGTACCCCATATTAATACCGTTCATCACTAAGAACAAAAACACTGCACTGTGATACATTTTTGAAAAAAGCTCAATTTAAGTCAAACTCACAGATATAGATGCTCCAGACACTCTGCTAGCCAGATTTGTGTTTGTTTTAACATGACAAGTTTGTCATTAATTAACCTTGTAGTGATAGTTGCTGAATAAAGGTGTCTATGACCATTGTATATTCAATTTTATTAACCATTAATTGTTGTTTACAACATTTATTATTGGATTGGATAATGATGATTGGGTTTATTATCATAGGGCCTACCTTAAAATACGTTGAAGCAACTGTTGTTGTGATTTGGCACTGTATAAATAAAAATGAATTAAATTGGATTGGATTTGATTTGTATCCACTGATTGCAGGAAACCTGCTTTTCTGTCAAAAACAAGGACACTTCAAAGAGGAAAAAGAACAAAAACAGTTCACTTGTTGCATTAACTTTGTTTTGTCCAGGTGTATTTCCGTTATCCATCCCCATCCGCAAATGAGGGGGACCAGCGCAGCGTCAGCCACCAACTGGTGCAGTGTGTCTACAAGAAAACGTCCTACCCAAGCCCCATACAGGTACAGATCACCCTGAAGTATTTGAACTTTCTAACACTTTCTTTAGCACTGGTATAATTTTGTCTGTGTTTTTTTTTCTAGCTTCTGAAAGGTGTGGGAACCAAGTGCTGGGCTCCAGACGCTGAGTACGCCCTACACTCCGTTTACCAGGGAGGACTGTTCGAACTGAGGGCTGGTGATGAGATCTTCGTCTCTGTCTCTTCCCCCACCATGGTAAATGCAGAAGAATCTGCTAGCTACTTCGGCGCCTTTCGTCTGGACCTCTGAGAGGAAAGGTCCGGAGAAAAATGGATGGATAAACAGATGGGCTGGAGAGCTAGGGGCCTTTTGAATATCCACTGATTGGGGGGAAAAATGGTCCTATAGACAGAAGAGAGAGATAGAGGTCTGGAACTTCAGTGTTTGCTTGGACAGATGCATTGAAGGATTGGGGCTTGAAAAATCTACGTGAGTGAAGAATGCTGCAAGAGCATAGTGGATTTGCCTTTTCTACTCTCTCGATTAAGAGAAACCAAGACTTCAAGATAAAAGACATGTGCAATTATGAAAAAATAAATAAATGTGAGGACTTTAATTTACAGTTGATTCTTAAGGGGGAATTTGCCACGGGACAAAATAAAATCACAACCTTCCAGATAGATGAAGTTCAGAAATTAGTCCACCTTGCTGTCTCTATCTCAATATAACGCAACCCTGCATGTGTGAATATGTCAGTGACCTTTTTAAGGAGAAAAAGTTAAACCCTTGGATTTGGATTTGAAGAATTTACCCAAAATAAAAACTTTACTCTCTACATCAAAGATGAGAGTAAAGACTGAACAGCTGCAGAAGAAAATGAAACAATCAAACCAAAGCAAAAACTTTTTTTTTTTTTAAGTGTGCGATGGAAGTTCTGTACATATGTATGGCTGAGAATGAGATTTACACAATGGACTGTGGTTATTTTAAAAGTAATTCATTTTTATTTTACCTTTGACTGGACTTAAAACCACTTGGGGAATCTAAAGGCTTCCTACTTGCAAAACACTAAAACTGTGGATTTTATGTAAAGACTTGTAGTGGAGGAAGAGGATTGCCTCTGTGACAAACTGTAGAAAGAGCCAAGAGCTTTTTGAAGAGGAGTCTGCAAGCCAAGAAGAAGTGAAAACACGGAGGGAGAAATCTTGTAAACGCCAATAAGAATTAGCCCGGCACCGAAAGATTAAAGGACAGAGAGCGATGCCATGGGTAGTATGCAGCCTGACCACTCTGCATGGTCCATGTCTCTTCCTTCTCTTTCACTTTCCCTTGATTCGTTCTCTCATCTTTCCATGTTAACTATTTTATCTATCTTGTCGAACCTGTGAACCTGCATTTTATTTGAGTTCATGGAGCAGTTATACAACCAACCACAATGCAACAATGTGAGAAGAAGTTGACAGAAACACATGCAAATAGTCTAGTTTCACAATCACAGAGAGCATGGATTAAAGTGACATTTAGGTTGGGTTACATGGAGTTGTTGTTTTTACTGCAGTGATCATTGGTTCCTTAACATAAAAATCTCATGTTGGCTTCATGGAGTTAACATAGTTATTGGTGTATTGCATTATATTTGCAGGGTAGTAGCTTGACTTGAACATAGCAAATTGTGCACTTACCAAAAACAACTTCAGCATTTAGTAAATGGACTGGTTTTTATATAGTGCTTTTCGACTTTGAGCACTCAAAGTTTATACAGCTTGCCTCACTCACACCTATTCACACAAGCACTTTTTTCTACGCTTTCTTTCACTGTGATTGTTGTTCTAGTTACTGCATTTGGGGAAAATACAGCCTCTCCAACACCAAAACAATGTCAATGCTTGAGTTAAAAAAAAAAGAAAAAGAATCCTCTAATATAGTTGCTAACAAACAAAAGGTAGAGATCCCTGGGAGGGTTGCATCAGGAAGGGCCTCCAGCCTAAAAATCTGTGCCAAATCAAATATGTGGATGCATCCGCTGTGGCCACCTCTTGTAAATAAGGGAGCAGCCAAAAAAACAAGTTTTCTCAGTGCTAGCTAGAATGGAACATATCATCTTCCTACTTGCTGACAAATGACTGCTAAGTAACCTAGCTTTCCCTACTAAAAAAATTTAACCACCATCTGGACACTCAGAATGCATGAAATTCATACCTTAAACAGAACATGGGAGAAAAACTCAAAGGAACATTTTGACAGTTTGAATATGCAGTCACCCACTGGTTTATGGACATTTTCAAGCCTTGAGTTTAGCATTGTGACGGTCGACATCTTCAACATAAATTACATAATGTTTTATTAAATATGATCTGAAGCTTGCGCCTGCGAACCTTTATCCATCAGGAGAATGTTAACTGAGGTCAGACGTACGATAATTTTCCGACTCACTTCTACATTATCAGACCTGTTTCTGCAACAAGAGATTTGCCCCCTGCTGGTTATGAGAAGGACTGCGAGTGTAAAGGCAAAAAGGCTGTTTTTTAAGCAGTCTGGGCTTAGGTTAAGGGAAGATAAACAATACTTTTATTATGCAGCTGCAGCTATGTTTTTATTGTAGACTTCAGTGACAGTGAAACCAATTTCATGCATGGGTGCTGAAATTGTTAGTTCATAAACACAAAGAGCTGACTAAAATTGGCTGACAGTCACTTAGTAACACTGGTAAATGCACATAACAATTGCAAACATTATGAGCAGTTCAGAAACTGTATTCTCAAACACACTCAGATGCTACAAATGTGAAACAAAGAATCCAACACCAAGTCAAGTGAACACAGACCCAAGATTTGGAACGAGTGAGAGAGGATATTTGCAGACATAAACCATGCACCGCCTAGCACAGACACAACCCCTACATGCTTTTTTTTCTCTGTATGCACATAATAAAAGTACACACATCACCTCACACTATATCCATGCTATCCTGCGCTATGCAGACACACACATCATCCAATGTCACATCCAGCGTGAAGACATATGCCCTGATTAATCTGGGCTGTCTAGCCTCCCTGTGCCATCTGGTAATTGTCAGTGATCTGGCATACAGCGAGGGTGTGCACACTATGAATATATGTTTGTTTAAAGGGCTTGGCTCGCATAGACGATTCAGAAAATGGGGTAAAAAAATATCTTTCACGTGTGTTTATTTGCGAGTGTGACCTCCAGTTTGCTTTGCACACTTTGTACACTTAAGCACACATTTGATAGCGTAACATCCAGACTTAGCCCCTCCTCCCCATACAGCACAGGATATCTTTGTATGCATACCCTGAAGAAGGTTATGTTATAGTGTGGTTTTGTCAGGCAAGCTGTGAAAACACAGCAACAGAGCTGATTTATTTTTCTCCTCAAATCACAAAATTAAAGGCAAATTTCTTATTGCATTAAATTACTGTTTTAAGCTTCGTTTTTGCTGGGTGGCATGCACCTGCACATGTTTCTGTTGCTCTAACGGTCCCTGTGTGAACTCAAGTTATATTCCAGATAAAATAACATATGGTAACTTCAACAATTATGCAACATGAATGATATATTATAACTTTGAATCCCTGTACCAAGTATACAAAATTTTGCAGTTTGAGTAAAAAAACAAATAAACAAACACCTTTTATATCTGCTGATTTCGGTATAACCAGCCCTTAACCAAGATTTTGGCAGTATCTTGGTTTGACGTGGAAAGATATCTGTGGTAAAGCTAAAATTGTACTTTCTGCCAACTAAGCTGTCAGCCAGACAGGCCTTGAGACCAGTGAACTTGATGGCTAGAGTGTCCTGCATCAAAACCTGTGTGATTGCTCTGGTTGAAAGCAGATTACTGAAGTTGCCGATAGTTTGCAGGAAATTTGCAGAATTATCTGCAAACATGTGCCAATTGCTGGCCAAGCCTTAGTTAAATGTAAAAATATATGATTCACACTAGAAATCTAGAAAGTTAACTAAGTAAATGTTGGGCTTTACTGCTATAACCAACGTGTTTAAAAAGATGCAGCTTTTACTGTGTTGTACTTTCCTTAATTTCATTGGCTTTTGGTAAGTATTTGGTGAGGGTTTGCAGACAAGTCAGTGTCTCCCATGTAACAGCAGCAATCTGCTAACAAGGTTTTTGGTGCAACATCCTCTTTGTAGCCAGTTCCACTGGGGACTTCACTTGTTGTCCCCACAGTGGTCATTGACCATTCTGTGGGCCTGTATTAGCAGGAGCAATTAGCAGGCAAAAACAATGTTAAAAATTGGCTCCAGATTTAACAGAATGAATTATAAAATAACACATTTCAGCATTTAGTTATGTTGGGGTAGCTGTTCATAGTGATTTAAAATGTTCCAGCACTTTTATATAAATGTTTACCATTTAGGTTCCCCTCTGAAGGGTCACAAGATGATAACTGAGAAGTTTCCTTCATGTAAAATGAAGTAGAATATCTTAAACGTTTAATCTTGTTACTTTCTATCAAAAAATTATTGTCTGCTGAGATGTATTCATTAGGCTGAAACCAAAGATCTTCACAGATCCATATGTTGTAAGTAATTGGACAGTTTTTCTTTTATGACTTGATTCACAGATCATTTCATTACATTTCTGTGTACACACTCGTTACTCCTGCTGGTTGCTTAATTAAATTTCTGAAGCTAAAATGTTTTTCATGTGTAGTACCCTGCAGAGTGAGTGTGTTCATCTCTAAGAACTTCACTTTCTGTTAGATAATGTATAAATAAGGACACATGCTGCTATTGTTTATCATTTTAAAAACATAAAAACAATGAGCTTGTCAACACACTGTGAGGTAATGTCACAACAAATCATTCAAGTAACTCAAAACATCTACATCAGATTGTGTTTGGTGGGAGCGAAATAAATCCAAGTCATTTGGGTTTTAGTAGAGAGATGAGCAACAATAGTCTGTGCTAAACTCAGACAACATTACTGGGTCAATAAAAAAAGCTTTCCCCCAACGACTCAAGGTTATCACAAAAATATTAACTCTTAACGCGATAGTTATGTAATACAGTGACAAAATGTTAGGACTAGGTGTTGCCACTGTCTAGTGTTGTGGTTGTGGGTGCTTTTTTATGTGTTAAAATCAAAGGGACTGAGTAGATTGTTAACTTTTTTATTTGAATTACAATATGCAGCAGTGGAGCAACCAGTTTATATAAAAGATGGACATAACGCTCATGTGTCTTAAACCTACATTCTTATTAATCCCCAGCAGGGGGCGACTCTTGTGGTCGCAAAAAGAAGTCAGAGTGCAACAAGTAAAACTTTTTAACTTATCTGCAGCCACTCTAAACACATTTTTGATATGTTTATGGTCTCAATTATTATTTCTAAGCCTTACTAAACAAAACTTGGTTGCTATTTTGGTAAATATTGGCAAGATTTAAAGTAGAGTGCACAAGAAAGCAAGAGCATAACGTTCAAATTGATAAGGCGACTTAAAGTAAAACCAAAGTTTATCATATGTAAATGCTGCTCAGTCAGCTGATGATAATTAGAAGGATCGTATTGTGAGATAGGAAGAGTACAAATATATGTGTGGTCTGCAGTGAATCCAACATGTCTTTGGTTAAATCAGTTCCATTGTGAAAGATAAAACATCGCCACCCAGCGATGTTTACCTTTGCAGTTCAGTTCTTATTATTGAGCAAGGCCTGTTTTTGATGTGTTTTGGTAAAATATTGCTTTTAGTTCGAAATCAGATCTTGTCTGTTTGTGTGTGAGTGTGTGTGTGTGTGTGTGTGGTTATGCACAAAAATGCTCAAAAGTGGTTTTGGACAACAGTTGAAAGCATTGCGTTCGAAACTGCCAGACCACGAGTCAGACAAATTGTCCATCTCTTGCTCTCTACAAGACCTGGAAAGGGAAACTAAGTCATCACCGTGGGGCACTCTAAAATTTAGACCTCATGTAAGTCAGCATTAAGATCTTTTCCAGCTATGCTCTGTTTTGAGCTCCTATCCAAGATTCATGCTGTGTTTATATTTTGCAAGCAGCGTGGCTTGCTGAACATAGATATATATTTTCAAAGGGAGGGAGCTTCACAAGTCCAGTTTCAGTTTGACAGACTGGGTGTTCAAGCACAACAGCTTCTCCAGTCTTAGCTTTACACAGGGGGAAAACGCCACCTTCAAGCTCCTGTTTTGATCCCAGTGAGGCTGTAACTATATTTGAGGTCAGAGGTCTTGATTCCCTGACAAAATAAACCACTTGGGCACTAATAAACAAGCTGAATGCATCCTTTCTCATAAAACACACACTGAGAGCCTAAGTTTGGTAGAACTTGCAGCATACATTGTAAATTCATAGCAACCATCTACCTTACGTATCTTAACATGTCACCATAATGATTTTGCACAGAACCACAGGTCAGACTGTTATATGTTATAATTTGACCACAGTTCCTGCCAATTAGCTAATTTTCTATGGTTCAAGTTGTTCCCCAGGTGCAACGCAGCCATTATACTTGGTTTCAACACCAGCCGTAAGAAACATCTGTTCCTTATTAAATAGCGGCATGTTGCAGGACCGTTAAAGTAATAATCAAATTTAAGTCTATTTAACAGCTCAAGTGACTGGCAGAATTTGAAATACACCCCCAATTGTTGGTGGAGTACCACATGCACAGAAAATATGCCGCAGTGCTGTGCTGGCACCGACATGAAACAACTAACTCTATCAATTCATCTGGACCAGATTAGTTTTCCTTTTGCCAGTTTTTGCAGGGAACTGACACAATGATAAATACTGTTTTGCATAATTTGGCAAATTTATTGAACACGGCAACTGAAGAGGATAAACACAACCAGATCCCCCAAATTTCTTTATATCTGCAAAGGCGTACTTCTCAGAGTTCAAACATTTATATTTTATTGCAAGCAATGAAACAGCCCTCAGTGAGGTGAGGACAGGCAAATTTCCCCCACTACAGAGGACTGGAACTGTGTGCATATTTGAATATCTTACAAATAAAAGATGATCACTGTTACGCAATAAGTCGAAACATATGGCAAACAAGCATCTGAAAACAGCAGAGTGCTTTTTTTTTTAAATCGCTGCTTCTATTTCTGACTTTGATGTCCACCGCTATGCAGATTTGTATCAGTCGTCATTAAGCAGTAAGCACTAAGCTTGTATAATTAAAAATTAAATGTTTTGCACAAAAGCAGAACAAGTGCTGTTTATGCTTTGCCTGAATGCCTACGTTTTCTAAAGTGTCCAATCTCATAATCAGCTGGCTGTCTAAGCTTTCGTCCAAAACCTCACCTATAATTCCTTTCTTTCCAAAAATGCAAACATTTCCTTTCTACTGCTAGCTTAACTACACTACAAGAGCGATTATGCTTTGAGTTCTTTCTCAAGGATACATTTACATGCAGACTGGATGAGGCGGCGACCCACCCTACCACCAAAGCACACATTTGAAATTTTTCCCAAGAAAGTAATCGCTTCATGTCCTAAAATGACGTAAAATCACTTTTACTATTCATGGCTCAGTAGATATGGAAATTAGCCCCAACCTCACCCTTTGGCTCACAGAGGCTTCACTCATTCACTCACTCACAAGATTTCTTTGACTACAAACAAGAAGAGCAATAGACCCCACTGTGTGAAGAAAATGCAGGGCTGATTTTGTGAATCAGACAGTCCAGTAACAGAGAGAGTATTCTGTTCTTGCAGGTCAGAGTAGCGAACATAAAAAAAATCCCTGAGAGCATGAAAAAGTTTACAGTTCCTGTAGCAAACTATCATCACAAGCAAAGAATTTAGATGGTTTAGCAGTAGTTGGAAACTTTATTACAGTGACAGTAGCGTATTGTATTTTCCTTATGTCAGCTACCGTGTTTTTTACTCTTCTTCTCCACTCTGCATCACTGCGACACAAACCAAAACAGAGGAGAGCAACTAAACAGCAACAGACTTGGAATGGGCTGAAATGAATCGAGTTCACATAGACAACATAAATCTTACATTTCATTATGAAAGAGCTACTAGTGTGTTTTTGATGTTAGATAAAGCTTGTTTCCAATTCCCCACTCTGACAAATCAGCCACATTGATGAATTTACTCCTTAGGTTTGCTGCGTATGAAACTATCACTGTCTGAATCTGAGCTTATGAGGTCATGGGTACACTACAGTTACGAGGTGGGGATTTTCATTCATTAAAGTTTCTGCTCCTATATGTCTTCTAGCTTATAAAAACTGACATGTTAATACACTACAAACTGATTCTCCTCACAGGGGTCAGTGAAACAAACAGTTCTCCATTAAAGCGGTTTATGAATGTAGATACTGTTCAACACATCCTTTTCCTTTTCTTTAAATCACATTTGATACCAACTGAAGAATGTACATGTAAAGTTCTGCTGATTGCCTTGTGCCTTTTAAAAAATAATGCTCTTTTGTGTTATTTTGTGCTCAAATAAAGTGCCTACTGTCAAACAGGAATATCAGTGCCAAGTTGTTTTCTTTACACAGAGATGTAAGGCTAGGTTCACACTGCAGGCGAAAGTGCTTCAAATCCGATTTTTTTGACCCTGTGCAACCCATATCCGATCATGGTATGACAGTGTGAACAGCACAAATCTGATATTTTTAAATCCGATCTGGGTCACTTTCGTATGTGGTACTGAATCCGATACATATCTGATGTTTTAGAATGCGACTGCTGTTTGAACGGTCATGTTGCATTAAATCCGTCTTTTACGTCAATGACACAAGACAGACGCCAACTATCAGCACCGGAGAGGACAAACGAGAAAGCATGTCAGTGGAAACTGGAGACGGAGCGAGTCAATGGACAGAAACTGAAGTTTTGGACTTGGTTAGCACACGGGGAGACAATTCTATTCAAGCTAAACTTCTAGGGTCGTATCGTAACCGGGCTGTGTTCGCCATTTTTACTTCCGTAAACAGAGTGCGTTGCTGTAACGTCTTCTTTTGCGCATGCAGGTCGCTTTGAGGGCCATGAACGTTCACACTAGAGCGCATTTGCTGTCACATTTCATTCGTAGTGTGAACAACCACACAGAAAAAATCGGATTTGATCAAAAAATCGGAATGGAGCATTAAGACCTGCAGTGTGAACGTAGACGTAGACTTTGAATGTGGCCAGTTGTTGGTGCCAGATGAGCTGCTCTGCTGGGATGTTTTCACATAACCATCTCTAGGATTTACAGAATGGTCTGATAAAGCATGGTTGATCTCAGAGGTGGGGAGAATGGCCATACTCGACAGGAAGGGAACAAATAACCATTCGTTATGGCCAAGTTATGCAGAAGAGCATCTCTGAATGCACAAAAAAACTCGAAGCAGAAGACTACAGCAGGTGGTGCACCCAGACAACAGAAAACGTTGCCTGGTCTCATTGGGGTTGATTTCTGCTGCCACATTTAGATTGTAGGGCAAACATTTGGTGTAAAAAAATATTAAAGCGGGAATTTATCCAGCCTTGTATCGATGGTTTACGTTGCTGGTGTTATAACGGTATCAGGGGTATTCTCTTGGCATAGCTGAGAAAATGTTTTTAAAAAAAAATTCAAATTGAAATGTATTCATTTAGGATCTAAAACTGTTACAGTTGATTGTCTGATTGTCTTTGAAGCAACGGGACCCAGTTTCTCAAAGCTAACCTGCCTGCCACTATGATTGGCTGCAGACATAAACTCAGACTTTGGCACTGTAATTACAAGATGTTCACTGTGTTCAACCTGTTTCCCCCTTTTCCTACAACTGCTCCCTCAAGCTTTTAAAAAAAAACAAATGTGCTTTGAGACTATTCGTCTGGTTAAAAGGTTAATCCAGAACTAAGGTTCACCTTTGTTCTATGTCTCAATGAAGGAATTTCATTACCTTGGGATATCCAGTAATTTGTAATAATTGCTGACTCTATCAGTAATTTTAACCCTCTGTGAATTCATAATGTCTCCAGTTTGTCAAATACAAATTCCAACACAAATTGCCCGCCATAATTTCCTTACGACGGTCTCTTGATAATACTGATCCTGTGCAAACTGAGCTCTTTGTAACTGCAGCTGTAATCTGGATTTTGGCAGGAAACTTCCATTTTCATCGAATGTAATGCAGCCACAGAGGGGAAATTAATGACCAAAGGAAATTTTGGTTTTACTTTACAAAGAAAACTTCAACTAAAACATGGCAACTCACACTATTGTACAAATGTCTTGGGGCACCCCGTATTTCTTATACGTGCGTGAAAGTCGATGTTTGGTATGACCACCGTCCTTTTTTAGCTCAGCCTGAACTCTTAGGCAATCATTGTTGTAATTTCTTGAAGCAGTCCTCATGAATAATACTCCAGGCTTCTTCAAGGACATTCAAAACTCCTTGGATGTTGGCTGCCTTTTGTTCTGTTCTTCGTCAAGATGATCCCACAGCCTTTAAGTAATGTCGAAGTCCGGGCTCTTGGGAGGCCAATCCATGACTGATAGCATTCCATTGTGTATTGTTCCATCCAGGTATGCTTTTACTCCACTGACAGTGTTTTTGAGATCATTGTCATGCTAAAAAAATGAAGGCGTTGCCAATCAGATGTTTTCCAGATGGTATTGCACCAATTTTAAGTCCAGTTCTTTTGTAATTTGGCATACCCCAGCCTTTTCTCCCGTTTCCCTTCCGACTTTTTTACAGTCAACCTTCCAATGAGACTATTTCCGATGAGACTTCAACAAACAGATGGGTCTACTAGAGGGTCATTTGAGTTAGTTGTCTTTTTTATGTGTTAATGATTCATAGGTCATTGTTAACCGAAAGAAAAAACAGAAAAACATTCCTCCAGACTGAAAATTAGAGAAAAAAGGCACCTTCAAAGGCCCTCAGAAAAGCCTGGAGAACTATTGCTCAAGACCTCATTTTAAAAAAACAACAACAAAAAAAACATCTGACTGCTGAAATGGGGACAAGAGATGGCTCAAGACTTTAGAAATATATTGTTGAAACATTGGGAAATTGAGCCCATTTGCTTTACTGTTTCACTCTGACTCTAGATACAAATACTTTACTTGTAGGGAGTTTAAGTAAAGCTCCAAAGCTCCATTCAAATACTGAATATCTCTGCTGTTTTTATTTATCTATTTGTTTTACTTTCTTTCTTTCTTACTGTTATATATCACATGCTATGTCACTAAAACCAAAATGTATAAATGTTTTTTTTTTGTTTTTATCAGAAAAGAGACTTAAAATTGTAACCTTATAAACTAACCTTATATAACATAAGCCATTTGAATACCTAAGTCTTGTGCTGTGCTGGTTTGAACTTTGGTACCCTAGGTTTCTTATGTAAGGCATTTTTCTTTAACATTACGGAGTAATTTTATTGCTGTTTTCTAAACCATCCATCACTGAGTCAGAACCTTCAGTTTGTATTTACAGTTTAAAATGAAGTGGCTTAAAAAAAGAAGAAGCAGCAAGTAGCAGAGATCCGGAGCAGGCCAAAACTGCACGGATATCTTCCTGTCAAACTCGATATGAGTTTCTTTGGGTCCATTTCTGTCTTATGTCAGAGAGAGATAATAACCAGCAGCATTGTTTCTCCGATCAAATGAACCAAATACACATCCACCGATCCTAATAAGATCCGTGTGTGCTGCTCTAGTACTGTGTGGGGGAAAGTATCATGTCAGCACAAAAGATGGCTCATTCTTAGGCAGAATATTTATTTATTTATTAAAATGACTTAATTGACTAGATGTTCTTCTGTGCGTGCCCATCTTATGCTCTGGGGATGACTTTAGGGTATCGCATTTCCGACTGACCCACCTTGAAAGAAAAAAAAAAACAACACTAACATTCCTTTGTCTTTCATCTTAGATGCAGGAAATGCCGATGATGCCCTGTGACCTGAATCAACAGTGCAGTGGAGCTTAACTAAGAAAAGTTTCCATTCAAAATTGCCTCATAAATTTAAAGTTACCAAAGATGTGGTACTTGTTTGGACTACAAGCCAGTTTCACCTAATAAAGTAACTGGTGGGTTCTTGTGAACTCAAGAAGCAGAAGGGGATTTTCTTTTTTCCTTGTGGCATTTTCCATCTGAAGCACAAACACATGAACACTTTTGGGATACTTAAAGCTCTTCGGAGGCTCCTGAAGTTGGTAACATCTCCTGCCTATACTTGAGTTCAAACGACTGATGGATATTTTAGGGAAACTGCTGACAGGCTGATGATGAAGCCGTTTCCTGTTGATGTCCCTCATCTTCTCTGCATGCTGCATAAGTAAAGTAGCCAGTGTGGTGTGCTTCAGACCACCAGGATGAAGTAAGGACAGCCACGTTGACACATACACTTGAGGGAAACCACATTAACATCTGAGCTTCACGTTTTTGCATCGTCTCTGGCTCTGCTTAATCTCCTGCTGATGTTTGAAAGGATATTAGCATAAACCAAAACCATTCAATTCAAGCCGCCTTTTCCTGAATCTGAAGTAACCCACAAGAAAATCAGTCACTCCTAACTTGAGAGGTTTACTTTATGTGTGTTTTTAGTGGGCACAATAGAACACTAACCAGACAAATAAAACTGGTTAAATAAGAAAGACGACTGGTTCATAAAGACGCATAACGAGTGGGGTAAATTCCCCCTGAGACTGCGTGGACAAAGGGACAGTGTGTGCATCTTGGTAAATGAAAGGAAAGCTCAGTTTCATTACCCTGCAGGAGGGGTAAGAATGTGTGTAATTTCAGCACGCTTGGACAGCATGTAGATCCATCAGCGATAACTGGCTCCAAGACTAATAAAGGCCTAATCGGAAGCTAAGGAAAGCACGTGTTTGACCAGAAGACAGCATTTCAAAGTCAAACATAGACATGAATTATGGTATTGACGATGTAGAGTTTTGAGTTTGAGCACAGGACTTTGCCTGCTGAGGCTACAACCAAACTGAAGCAGGTGGAATTCACAGGTGCATCTCTGGATCCAAAAAGTCCCCCAAATCAAACAAACATTGAGGCTCCACTTTGAGTTAAAAACAAATCATTATTGAAAATGATGTGTGTGGCTCTTTTCCCAGGTGTTACAATACATTTTTTACTAATTCCCATTTCTTTGTAATTTCCTAGGACAACAGGGAACAGGTTCAGTGATTTAAGCGAGCAGTCCCTCCAAACTGTGGGCAACTAGCAATCTGCTGGCACCCAAACAATCACACAGAGATCCTGCACCACAACAACTTGCCAACTGGTCATGGGATTACACATTTTTTCCTTGATGATCTTTGATTACCAATCAGTCACTGGTTAGTCTTTAGACCTGTCTGACTGGAGCTCAAGTCTAACCAACCCTCATTAGTTCAACTTCAGGATTATACTTTCTATATCAATGTGTTCGCTGGAGTCTGCTTAGATCCATGCCGTGTAAATTTCATTTTCAGATGGTGAACAGAGGGTCTATGCAGATTTAGGCCTACCTGCTAACCCTACTGTGTTTTTAAACACACAGGTTCATCTGAGGAGAATTTACATTAGAATCAGACGTCAAAGAAGCAGAAAAAGAAACAACCACCTGTCTGTTTCCAAAGCCGAGTCTAGTTGTAGCCGTAGTTGTGCCAGGAAGAAAGTTATGTAGAAATTATAGAAACACTTTCTTTTGTGCCAATTTTAACCAACAAAACTGCTTTTACTAGAACAGTAACAGGCATACAAGCAGCTCCTGAGACCAGACAGACGTTTTGATTAATGGAGACGTTGGTCATATTAAACACTTAAACTGCTTTTTCGCTGACCTGCTGTGTTTGCATAGAAGTGTTAACAAAAGACCTATTGGTTTTTTTAACCTGCCCCCATCCACAGAGCACCACCCTTCCTGACACACACAAGCGCACACACACACGCACTGTGCAGTCACCTACTTACTGTTATCTTCATATCAGCATTCTCCTCATAGTGGACCCGCTTTCTCTCCATCTTCCCTCTCTCTCTCTCACACACACACACACACACACAACCAAGTACACACATCCATCATAACACTGCAGCACAGCCTTCATATCAGCAGCGCTGCCGTTCTCTCCATGTCGCCTGTATTATTGCCCAACATACACTCTGTTTTCCTAAGAGCCAGCCAGGAAATGAGTTTTATAAAGCTGGAAAGCAGACATGCACAAACTTATACATGCACACAGACACACACAAAAAAATCCCAAACATCCTGAAGAGACTAAGTGGGGCCAGACAAGCGTTCAACCTGACACACACACACACTTTTTTTGGAAGAACAATACTACTGCTTCAACCCCGCTGCCCCGACTACCGGCCATTGGAAATGGGAATTTCAGAATCAGTGGGAGTGGTGTTATCAGAATACCTTACAGGGCACCTAAACAATGTGGTTATTCCTGCAGCAGAGCAACAAACATTATTAGGCCTTTGATAAGGCCTTTAAAGCAGCCCTCCTTGGCACACAAAGGGTTTGTCACAGGAAGCTGTAGGAAACTGCCCACAGAGAATGAGAAAATGAAAAGGTGTGTGTCTCAGAGAAATTGCTTTTTCACACACGGATTATGTGTTTGATATTTTAATAACTATGAGAACAAAATATATAGCGTCACAGGACACTTCATTAGTTACGCCTTGTTAGTATCAGGTTGGACCTCCGTTGGCCTTCAGAGGTGGTTTAATTCATCGTAGCTTATTTCAGCAATTCAGCAAGGTGCCGATAACATTCCTTAGAGATTTTGGTCCATGTAGCTATGACAGCATCACAGTTGCTGCAGATTTGTCAGCTCAACATTCATGATGTGAATCTCCTGTTTCACCATCCCAGAGGTGCTCTATTCGCCGAAGATCTGCTGTCTATGGAGGTCAATTGAGTACAGTTTAAGAAACCAGTTTGAGATGATTTGATCTTTGTATGCTATCCTGCTGGAAGCTGCCATCAAAAGATAACAGTCACACTGTGGTCATAAAGGGATGCGCATGGTCATTTACAATACTGAGGTAGGTTTAAATGATGCTCAGTTGCCCAAACTAACAGGCCCAAAGTGTGCAAAGAAAACATCCCCCACACTCTTACCCCAGTATCATCTTGAAACAGTAATCCAAGGAAGGATTCATGTTGCTTACACCAAAATCTGACCCTACACTCCAAACGTTGCAGCAGGAACTGCTCATCAGACCAGGCAACATTTTTCAAAATTTTCAGTTTTTCCAATTTTGATGAGCGTGTGTGTTTTTTGCTCCATCACCCCCATCCAGTTGTGGCAGACGGCCATCCCTCCCTCAGCCTGGTCCTACTGGAGGTTTCTTCCTAATAAAATGAAAATTTTTCCTTCCTACTGTTGCCAAATACTTGCTCTCTCAGGGTTTGTTTGATTCTTGGGGTTTTCTCTGTATTACTGTAGGGTCTCTACCTTAGAATATAAAGTGACCTGAACCAACCTGTTGTTGTTGTTGGCGCTATTGAATTGAACTGAATTAAACTGCCTCAGAAGTAGCCCCAGATGTGGGGATCTTCTGCTGCAATAAACTATCTCAAGGTTCAAGGTTTACGTGCATTCAGAGATGCTCTTCTGCATACTTGTTGTAACAAGCTGTTATTTGTGTTACTGTTGCATTCCCATCAGCATGAAGCAGTCTGGCCATTTTCATCTGACCCCTTAAATCAACAATCAACATTTTCACCCAGAGAATTGCCACTCGATATTTTCTGTTTCAGACCATTCTCTGTAAACGTTAGAGATGGCTGAGTGGAAAAATCCCAGCAGATCAGCAGTTTGTGAAATACTCAGACCAGCGGGTTTGGCTCTAACAACCATGCTACATTCAGAGTCACTTAAAGGATCTTTAGGGCCCATTCTGATGCTTACTTTGAACTTCATCTTAACCGTGTCTACATGACAAAATGCATTGAGATGCTGCCGTGTGATTGACTGATTCTACTTGCTGGTTGTGACAGTTACAAGTATACTAAAGGTGGATTGATGCATCCTTTTTTTCTTCTTTTTTAATGCAAATTTTGCATTGATGAGAGTGTTAAAGGGCAAATGAAACACCAAAGCTTCAGTTCAAACAAAAACAACCAGCTTAGAGTGTCTAGATGTGTCCTTAATCATGTAGGTAAGGAAATCCCCAAAAGGTGATTCTGTTCATAACATTTGGAGACTGAAGAAGTCACTTGGATGAGTGATGAAACATTTATCCCACTGAGAACGTCCAGATGAACTGTTTTATCTTCTTGGCAACCAGTTTAGAGACATTAAAACATCCAGACAAGTTCCTCCATTTATAAGTTGTAATTTGATCCATTTGGTTTCATGAGTCATGTAATTGCCTTTATGTTGTCTTGAGCTAACCGGTGGCTGGCTACAACTTAACTCAGATCTTGACACTCATAGGATCACTAGAATGGACCTTATACAAATTAAAGAAGGAAAGTAATACCATTTGCAGATCTGCACCTAGCTGATAAACAACTTGTTTTAATAAGATAGATGTCAAACTATTTATGCTTCGTTAGGCTGATTAAGAAGCATTTGGGAGTGTGCAGGACTGGGAGAACCTCAGAATTATAAGACTGTATGATAATATTTTAAACAGGAAAGCATGCCTTACACCTTTAACCCCAGGTCGTATTGGCAGCTTGTGCAAGTGCTACCATAAAAGTGCGTTATTTTACTGATATTTCTGTGCTGAATTAGTCTCTTGAAACAACACACAGATCAGATATTTTGTAGCCTCTAGGCTTCTGCTCATAGTTTATCAAAAGCAACAGCTGGATTGAGGTGGCACGAGCCGGTGCCTTTTTGTTTTCAGAGCTCGTGGGGAGCAGACTCCCGATCAGAATCACAGTTTAAAGAGGTGGAAAAAAGTTTGATTGAATCCAGAGAAATGGGAAATGGAAAACAAAACCACCTCTAAACGGCCAACACATACTCTGGAAGTAATCTAAATGTACCGGCGCCACGAGTTTCTGTTCTTACAGGTAGTTTTACTGAACCCTACACACATAATATACTGGACTCCTAAACAGCGAGGGCTTGGGTTACCCCATCGTGTGATGACCTCTGTGACAAAGCCAGAAATTTAGCCCTGTGGTTGCAATCATGTTGGTTTTTATCCAGCATGTCGTTCCAGTGTTAAACAGAGTGTCGTAATTTTCCTCTCTGGACACTGGAAGCTAAATTGAGGTCACTGAAAGCAACAGAGCCAATTTATGTCCCCAGGCTACAATATTTTCCATTTTGTGCAAAAATCGAGCCTTTTGTGTAACCTTGTGAAACTCATGCCAGACTTTTAACATACTCAACCACATCTATTCTTCTTCTGTGTTTTATTCTGAATCCCAGAGTGTCAGTATTACCTTTTGTTTGACCAACTTAAAGACTGATATTATGAAAACATGAAAACTCATGTCATGTCAACTTTGAGTGCATTCTCTGAAGATGTAGCAAACACTTTCAGTCTCATTTTCCATATATTCTCTTCTGCTTATCCTTATCGGGGTTTGCAGGAGGAGGCTAAAGGTGGCTCTCAAAACCACTGGTCACTGGATACACTTACCAGTCATGTTAATCCATCCATCCATTCTCTTCCATTTATAATGTTCAGGGTTGTGGGGGGGCTGGAGCCTATCCCTATCCCTGTGTGAGAGGCGGGGTACACCCTGGACAGGTCAGCAGTCTGTTGCAGAGTTAACAAAGACACAGACATCCATTCACACTCACAGCTATGGGCAATTTAGAATTACCAATTAACCTAATGTTTCAAAAAAGTGACATATATAAATGCCGATCTTCTATTGTCTTATAATTGAAGGTTGCTTATTTTAACAGACAGTTCTGCAAAATACCATGAACGTGTGTCCAAATGGACTGCAGGCTTTTAGCAGCATACAATGATGAGATTTGGTACAAAATATACAGTTGTGATTAGAGTTTACTTCCAGTCATCATGGTCATGAATATAACAGGATTCCAGGCTTTTAATGATTTCTTGAAACTGTTCTTTTACCAGCTTAGAACTAGTAACAGGTTTCAGGGTCAAATAACTACACAGATACTCACCACTCATATTTGGTTAAATATATAAATATCTGGCTGGATGTTTGGCTACTCTTCTTGGCAGAATTGGTAGAGTTCATTGAAATTACTTGTTTTTATGTTCAGCTTTTAAGTTTAGTCCACAAATTTTCACCAGGGTTGATGTCTATGTCTGTCTTCATCTGCAGAGGTCCACAAGGCAATCAGATGTCCATGTGATGCCAATTTAAAACTGAATGTTTTTAATTTGAACGTTTAAGTGAGAACCGTACTTGTTTTAAAGGTTGTGGTGTACTGCAAGTGTTTCTTTAAAGGTTTATTAACTATGGGAGCCCATTTCCGCTAATGTGTGTGAGCAACAAGATCCAATAAATCTATCCAACCATCTTTTTCCGCTTATCTGGGGCTGGGTCGCAGGGGCAGCAGGCTAAGCAAAGAAGCCCAGACCTGCCTCTCCCCAGCCACCTCTTCAAGTTTATCCGGGGGAACACTAAGGTGTTCCCAGGCCAGCCCCAGGGCCTCCTCCTTGTGTGACATGCTCCAAACACCTCACCCAAGAGGCGCCCGACTGGCTCCTTTCGATGTGGAGGAGCAGCGCCTCAACTCTGAGCCACCTTCCGGATGACTAAACTTTTCATCCTATCTCTAAGGGAGAGGCCAGCCACCCTTCGGAGGAAACCCTTTTCTGCTGCTTGTACTCTTTCAGTCACTACCCACAGCTCGTCACCATAGGTGAGGGTAGGGACGTAGATCAACCTGTAAATCGATAGCTTGGCTTTTACACTCAGCTCTCTCATCACTACAACAGACCGGTACAGCGTCCGCATCACTGCAGCTGCAGCCCCAATCCGTCTGTCAATCTCCCACTCCCGTTACTCGTGAATAAGACCCCAAAATACTTAAACTCCTCCACTTGGGGCTGGAACTCGTTCCTGACCTGGAGTGGGCAGCCCACCCTTTTCTGGCTGAGGACCATGGCCTCAGATTTGGAGGTGCTGATTCTCATTCCTACTGCTTCATACTCAGCTACAAACCATTCTAGTGCAAGCTGGAGGCCATCATCTGATGAAGCCAAGAGAACCACGTCATCCCTAGGAGGGAAAGTCTTTGCTGGTGATCCCCCTATAATAATAATAATAATGGATTGCATTTATATAGCGCTTTTCAAGCACTCAAAGCGCTTTACAATTCCACTATTCATTCACTCTTCCATTCACACACTGGTAGAGGCAAGCTACAGTTGTAGCCACCGCTGACAGAAGCGAGGCTGCCATATCGCGCCATCGGCCCATCTGGCCAACACTAGTAGGCGGTAGGGTAAAGTGTCTTGCCCAAGGACCCAACGACCCTTTCTCAAAGATGGGAACCACCACCCCGGTCTGCCAATCCACAGTTACCGCCCCTGATCTCCATGCAACATTGTAGAGGTGTGTCAACCAGGACAGCCCTACAACATCCAGAGCCTTCAGGAACTCAGTGCGGACCTCGTCCACCCCAGGGGCTTGGCCTACAAATTGTTTAACTGCCTCACTGACCTCACCCCCGGAGATTGGTGGGTCACCCGCCTTCATCCCCAGAATCTGCTTCCTCCAGACGTGCCAGTGGGATTAAGGAGGGCCTGTGTATGCGCTCCACCTGCACTATACACAGTACAGGTAGAGCACCACTTTCCTGTCCTGAGTAGCCTGACGGTTTGCAAGAATCTTTTCGAGGCAGTACGAAAGTCTTTTTCCATGGCCTCTCCAAACTCCTGCTGAGTTTTGCTTCAGCCACTGCCAAAATCCTTTATATAAAATTCATGAGAAACTCAATATCTCAACTCAAAATACTGGTTTTGTTATATAATGGATTTAGTTTATGTTACTTTCTCAAACTAAAACTTGAAATGTCAAAATAGAGAAAAGCTTTTTTTTACAAAAATTTAAAAACATATTTAGAGAAATATATATTAAGTTGTTACATTTTTCCACAAAGCATTCCATCTTAATTCTTTTAATCAGACTGGCAAATAAAGTTTTTCATACAAAAGGACAGTATAAAATTACTTAAGTCAATTCTCCCTTTGAAACATATCAAGCAGCAGTAGATTAATGCACTTAACAATTTAACGTTTTGTGACATTTTGAGTCACGTTAGTGGAGAACAGGTGTTACTGACACACTAACAATGGCTCCATGTTATCTAAATGTTTGTCATTACAGTGAGCGAGCATACATACCAGTACTGCGACGCTGAAGAATTTAAATGGAAAACATCTGTTGTTGAAATCTGTGCTTTTCAAAATAACTGAAAAACAAAACCAACAGGGAAATGGCTAAAACTCCTCAGTTGAGGCTGGCACCAAAGCAATTTAATCCCCATAGACTGTCGTTTTAAAATGCCCAAGTTTACAGCATCAAAAAACATTTTTACAGAATGGAGGAAGAAAATGTTTTTGCGTCTGCGATTCGTCTCACCCTGTACATCTTCTGTATGACGGACAAAATATTTTATGACCCATCTGTGTATGCATTGGAAGGGCTTAAAGTTAAAATCATGGTTTATTTTCCTTGACAGGGGCAGCTGTCTGCCAAGCCTCACCTTTGCTAATTTGAGTCACTCACCAGTCCTGCAGACCTTCCAAGAGGTTTCTTGTTGAAGTTTAGCCGAAGTGAGTAAAATTCATTATGCTGCAGTGCACAAATTATAAGAGTCGTCACTCTAGTCCAAATAGAACATCTGGCTCCAACAAAACAATATGGCAACAGCCATAACGGTAAAACTTGGGCTTCACAATGTGAATTTAAGGTGGCTATGTCCAGGGGTTAAAGCCCATGTGTTCATGGTGCAGATGCAAAGTTACAGTTGCATCTTTTTATTATTTCTGAGTAATTAATTCCCTCCTTCCTCACCACTACAGCCAGTGTTTGGGTTCCACCACCTGCCAAATCCCACTTCAACCATTGGATACATTTTCTTGCTCTCTTCATTCAAACAGGCCTAGCAGACATTAACACAACTTCTAATGGCAAAATAACCTCAAACATGTCAATGATCTACTGTGACAGAATTGTCATCAGGAAAATCTTTATTTTGAAGATGATTAGAAAGGGAATATCAGAATGACTACATCTGTGCAAAGCACAACTTAATGCCTTAGGCTGTAGGAAGACAGCACGTGCACTGATTACTTTATTACTGTAAAATGAGCAAACTGATGACTTTCGCTCAACACAAATGGACCTAATGAGATTTAAATCAATCTGCCAAATGCTGATGAGCGACCAGTCCTGCCAAGAGTTCCTTATGTGTAAAAATGTGCTTCAGTGCCTGTTTTTATAAACAGTTACACAACTGAAATATGGCACAGCTTAACTCTTTTGCATCCTATAAATCTGAATGTTTGGTCGGGGATCAGGATAACATGTAGGCTGTAACATTTTAGATTCTGTGACCAGAAAAAATAAAAGCATCTGCACCGTGTAACACAATCCAGACCAGCACCGTAATAAATATTATACGTTTTTTTAAAACTGTTAGAGTAGAAATATGTTGATTTAGCTTTATGGCGATGGTTGTATTAAAATATAACGCAGCTTTTCATGGCTTCACATTGATGTTGCCTGGTTGAAACAAGCAATAACATGAAAACTGGATGGAAATTGCGTTTAAAATTCATCTGCTTGCACTTTTTTATGTGCAGGGGATGGCTGCATAGCTCTAAGTAAGGCTCAGATGTGAGAAGTGCTGTTTTTTACTAAAATTGATCTCATTGGCTCATATTTGTTTGTTTTACTTAATATTTTAATGATGTGAGGGGGAAAATGTTGCAGATTAGATTGGATCAAAATTATGAGCACACTGTGATTTTCCACTCTATGCATCCTCACAGTTTATTTAGTGCAGGAAATATTTTAATTTATTAAATATATTTGGCACCTAATTACTCCTCCCTGCCTACTACTCACTGCTGTAGCATCTGTTTGCAAATTCTTTCAAACTGTTTTGAAGTTTTCCCAGATTTCAGTTCTAAAAACAACTAGTGTGCTTTATTTGTGCCACAATCCATCATGCCCGCCACTCATTTAATGAACAATGCCACCGTGACCAATCCACTCGACTACTCTGGCACCGAGCTGCCCTCAGCCATTTTTCATACTGTAATAACTCTCTATCAAAAGAGTTGTATTTTGTCAGTGTGGCTGAAAATCTATGCAACAATTTTTTATTTATTTTTTTTGCAATGCATAGTTTTCATATTTTTTCTTGATTTTTTTCCCAGTCTTTCTATGATGTGAGCCAGATTTACACTGCAGTAACCCCAAGTCAAGATTATTTTCATTCCATACGCCATTAACTCTATACATGCTCCCCACACACTTCGCCTGCTCCTGATTTGGACATTATTTAGCCTTTCCAAAACACTCTGCAGATGTGTTTTAGTAACCTGAAGTCTCATTGATATTTGGTGGATGAGTATTATATGGATTATTGATTCAAAGTGGCTATGTGGCTTTTTAACACCACTCCCATATAGTCATATCTATAAATCTCTGCATAAACAGAACTTTCCATTATATTCATACATTGGATTTTATTGTATTTTTTTTTTTGTTTTGACTTACCTCACCAAGTAAGATCAAGACCTTATAGTATTATAAAGAGAAACCTCTTTAACAAGCAGCTGGCTGTGGAGGACCAAATTGAATTATATAACAATATAAGGACAAATATCCTACAAATTATATGTAGAATATTTATCCTTATAGAATAAATAAGGATATAATATGGATACAAAAAATTTAAGAAAAAAAGAAAACTATAGATAGGCATTAATTAGTGCATGAAAAAAGATAAATGCATATTTTTATAACCATGTATAACCTATGTATTAACTTGTTGGTTTACAAAAAGGGATATATGAAAATATTGGTAGAATTACTTAAGTTTAAACACATATATGAATTCTGCCATATAGTACTGTGGAAAAGTCTTGAGCAAACCCTAATTTCTTTATATTTTGTTCGATAATTGGTAAATAGGTACTGCAGTTAATTGAAATATGTGCAAACAAACATGTAAATACAATATATGAGGCAAAAATAGAGTTTATATTTTTCTTTGTACATTTCTAGCAATAATTGGTTTGACAAGCTTTATCCTTCAACACAGCCTGAACTCCCATAAACTCTTAGCCTTCTTCTAATACCTTTACGTAGTCTTTAGGAACAGGCTTCTTTAAGCACATTCAACTTGATGGCTACATTTAGCAGCCATTTAGTGGCCTTCATTTTACCCGCTGGTTGCTAATTTAAGCTAGACGCGTGCAACAACTACTAATATATTTCCTCTGACTCTCTAAAGAAAGCAAAATCCCCCACAACAGCACCTCTAAACATCTTAACGTTGTATGATTATTGTGTGTCATGTACTGACTTTTTCAAAGGGCAGGAGAGAAGAAGCCAGGAGGTTGCTTTAGATATGAATGTAATTCAGTTCAATTCAATTCAATTTTATTTATATAGCGCCAGATCACAACAACAGTTGCCTCAAGGCGCTTTATATTGTACAATAGTACATACAAAGAAAACCCAACAATCATATGGCCCCCTATGAGCAAGCACTTTGGCGACGATGGGAAGGAAAAACTCCCTTTTAACAGGAAGAAACCTCCGGCAGAACCAGGCTCAGGGAGGGGCGGCCATCTGCTGCGACCAAGAAAATAACGGGATAAAGACATGCTGTGGAAGAGAGACAGAGATTAGTAACAGGTATGATTCAATGCAGAGAGGTCTATTAACACAGTGAGTGAGAAAGGTGACTAGAAAGGAAAACTTGTCAAGGCTCAGTGAGGGTGAGCCGTGTGGAGAGTTAAAGGAGGATCCAATCGCAGGCATTTTAACAGTAGTGCAGTGTGGTTTATTAAAGGAAGAACAAACAAAGGGAAAACGGCAAACAGGCGGATGACGAGCGGCAGCAGGGAAGCACACGGGTAGAGCAGCGCAGTGACATGGGGAAGTAACACGCAGGATGATACACAGACGAACCAGCACTGACTAAGAGACAAGACACAACTTAAATACACTCAGAAGACAACGAGGGGATTACAGGCAGGTGGGAAACACAGCTGGGGCTAATAACACTGACGAGACCTGGGGAACAAAGCCACACACAC
>VUQR01033066.1:0-13718 GCA_015108515.1 Hemichromis elongatus
GCGGGAGGGAGGGAGGGGGGGGGGGGGGGGGGGGGGGGGGGGGGGGGGGGGGGGGGGGGGGGGGGGGGGGGGGGGGGGCAAAAAAAGTAGAGGTATATTACTACTCATATGCAATTACTCAACATTCACCCAACATAGAGACAGACATAGAGAGACACTGTACACACTATCACACTCCCCAAGCGTACTCTAAGTCCCAGGTCTAGGTACCCTTGCCCCCGGAGGGGGAAACTGCACCCACACCCAGGTGGAGTTACCCTTTTTCCCTGGGGTGGAGAGAAGCAGAAGATGGTGACACTTCTGAGGACACGACGTCCTGGACTCATAATAAAACCAAACCATAAACATTATTACAGCTCCAGGATCTGGTAATTCAGAGAAAAACTAAAAGTTTTAAAAGTTTTAAATTCATAACCACAATAAATTTAATTTCCATGGGAAACTAGTACTTTTTACTAAAGGAGTGACACTTCTTCACTTTTCAAGGTTGAGCTAGACGGTGAGCTCAGACTAATAAAGCTGTATGTGCATAACGTGAGCTGAGCCTTCCTCACTGAACTTATTTCCAGATTTTTAAGCAAATTCTTGACAAATACATTGTGCTGAAATCCTGATGACACACAAACCTCTACAGTGTGTAGCGATGAATCATCCTTCTATCTCTCACTCATACTTCTGGGAATTCACGCTGTTCTCCCAATCCTCACGTCCATATCGCTCATCACTTATTCTGTCCCCAAAATCCCCCATTTAATTTCTGAAGTCATGTCTGACCAGTGATCTCTCTGCCCGCGTTCCTCCTCAGAGGCCACGCTTTAAATGTCACTGTGTTTGTGTCCTTCTCTTTCCCAGACTTGTGATTATTTAGCCTGTCAGATTTCGATCAGCACCTTACACTTCAGGATGATAAGGTTACGGCGAAAGCTTCCTGTTTCCATGCTTTACC
The DNA here is from genome assembly GCA_015108515.1 of Hemichromis elongatus. Lineage (NCBI taxonomy): Eukaryota > Metazoa > Chordata > Actinopteri > Cichliformes > Cichlidae > Hemichromis > Hemichromis elongatus. The sequence goes on from VUQR01033066.1 coordinate 947, forward strand.
CCGCCACCATCATCTACACAGTGGTGGAAAAATAAAATATGAAGTGAGGTCTACATTTCCAATGTCTGGACGACTGTTGGTCAAATTCACTTTTAAAAATAAGAAATTCTGGCTCCTTGGCAGCAAAATGCTTTTTTTTGTTTGTTCTTATTTTAATTTTGTTTCATATATTTTTAGATATTTATATGCAATTTTAGGCTTCTTAAAGTATCATCATTAACATCCTCATCAGCTCAGCTATATCTCAGTGATCATTTTAAAAAATCTCTCAAACAAAGTCAGATGTCTTTTTTAATCCCACATATTGCTTTGATTCATGTTCAATCATCCAGGTATGGAAATCCTAAAAAGTTGATTCTGTTGATTCGGACGTTTTTGGGGGACAAGCTGAAAAACTCAACATCTAAAAGAACAAAATCAACTTTTGTGCACTTTGCACATTATTGTTATCAGCCAACACTCGGCTACATCCTGATTACAAATGACTTTTATTTGAATCTGTTAGGAGACCTGGGCCGTCGACCCACAGTTTTGAGTTTTCTTTATTGTTGAGCTTTGACTTTGCCATTATTTATTGTTTCTAGTCTTTTGGTTTCTTTGTCAGAGTTGTGCCTCCTGGTTTTTGTTCTGTGTTCCATAGTTATTGTCTCCCCTGTCTGCTGTATCCAAGTCTGCGTCTCTGTTATGTTTCCTGTTTTATTTTGAAGGTCCATGTCTCATGTTAATGTGTCTGGTTTTGCTTCCTTTGTCTCGTTAGCCCTGATCTGTCCCCGCCGTGTTTCCCTCCTGTTACCCGTTCCCTGATTGCTCCCTCTGTGTATTTAAGCCTTGTGTTTCTCTGTGGAGGTGTTGCGGTCTACCCTCGTTTATGTTGTGTGTTCTGTCTGCCTGAGTTTATTTTGAATTTGGTTAAATTTGAGTTCAGCAATAAAGCTGTGCCTTTTGAGTTTACTTTTTGTCTCGGAAGTCTGCATTTTGCGTCCTCCATGTTCACCACTCCTGCCTGCACACAGCCCTGGCATGACAGAATCGACTAGTTGAAATAAATTAAGCCTTGTACACTCAGACTGTATAAAGATGAATGAGGCTCACAGGTCTGAAGAGCCAAGACTTGTCATTTATTGTGGGTTGAACAGAAGTGAAGGGACTCATAATGAACATGCAGAGGAGTGTGTTAGTCTGAAATAGAAGTCTGATGTAGATGCCGTATTTGAGCCATAAACACTTTCATCTAAACTCTGGTGTTTTCCTAAACAGAGGTAGAATGAAAGTGTAAAAACAGCTGCGACTCTGTCATGTTTCCCGTTTTATCTGTCATCCGGCTAATTTGTAATATTGTGCCATGCACACAACAGAGAACTGAATGTAATGGATTTGCATTGACAATAGGAATATATGTTACCTGAACCAGTAGAATACACTGGTTACTGGGACGCACTAGCATTTATCTAACACCTGTTAAACCAGGAGAAAAAAGTTTCACTCCTCAAAAGCTAGCTGCACTCCTAACAGGCCACGAGCCACTGCTACACTTCAAAACATCTATTTTTGATGTAGCGTTGCCCTGCAGAAAGGCACAAACACTGTGTGTGACACATTGTTGTGTGCGTAGGGAGGTGAGTGTCTATTTGGCCGAGGATGAACCGAATCCCCTCCGGATGCCTGCGCTTGTCTTTGCTCAGCAGTAAGGATGTGACTCAGCTGACAAGAGAACATTTGAGGTGAGGTCAGGTAGTGTTTCACAGCCTGACTGCTCAACAAAGACACGCTGCTTTGCACACACACACACACACACACACACACACACAGTGGGCAGCACAGGACACGACAACGCCTGTGTGTTTGTGTGTGTGCCACCGAGCTCGTCTCTGGTGTCGTATTGATGTCTGCTGCACGCGTCGTGCTTTCATCTCTCCTCGCTCTCTGCTGATTCCTCCCTCTGTCCTCTTTGGGTTGTTTACCGTGTCAGTGATGTAAGACTTCACAGATATGGAACTCAACTTTTGATCTCCAGACTGCTAAGTGTACGGTTAGTCATGCCCTCCTCCTCTTCTTCCTGGGCTGAGAAAGTTTTTCAGAAACAGCACTCGTCACTTATCTTCACGTGCAGCGTCTCTGTGAGATAATCTGGTGCCGTTAACATGCGCTGCACAAAGACAAAGCAAACTGGCATGCATCTGAGCTGTGCCGCAGCACACAGCCAGCTCCTCCGTCACTGCTCAGCCAGCCCTTTCTTCTACTTAAAATAGCACCAGCCTGGAAAATTAACTGTGATGCCGGTTGTTGTTTTTGAATAGGGTTTTTGTTTGCCACACAACAGCTTTGTTGTGCTTTTTTTAATGCGCTCCAACAGCGTAGTTGTTGCCGGGCCATCTGTGCTGCAGCTACCACCTCAACATCACAGGTCTCAGCTGTCCACGCACAAAACTACGCTTAATAACGCCAATGTGAAGACCAATAGGTCAACAATCTCCTCTCACATCTCATTCGTCCAAAGTAGAGGGACGTAGAGTGAGAGGGTGACACACACACACACACACACACACACACACACACCTAGCAGAGGCTCTCCGGCTGGCTTTAAGCTCCTTTTAGTTTATCAGGTCAGTAAACGGACATAAACAGATAATTAAATAAGAATAATTTCTGTTATAAATCTTGAATCTTTCATATTTCAGGTCTGGTTGATTTGGGCATACCGGAAGTTACCATGGTAACAGCAGGTGGGATTAAATGTTGCAGCAGAAACACTGCAGCGCCGATTTACAGTGTACAGTTTTAAACAGGAGATGTGATTCTGATCTGAAGCTCCACATTTTCACTCCTGGATTCAACTAAAGTAGCTTTGCTTGATTCACGGTTCATAATTATCCTTTTCGGTCTTATATTCAGCCCCTTTTGCTGCTTTAATGTCAGTGTTATTTAAGGCCACCCTCCTTCTTTGTAAACTCTTTCTCCTCTTTTCCAAACTCCTGCCTGTTCCTTTGTCTTTGTTCTGTCTCCTCTGATCTCCTCCCCCCATCTCCCAGTCGTATCCCGTAATTTCCTGCATTAACTGAGATCAGGTGAGTACTTATTCAAAGCAGCAGCAACACCGTGGCTGTACTGATGTGTCCTTCCTCAGCTGGCTCTAGTTTTCAAAAGTCAACACTGCAGGACAGAGTCTAAGGAGCTGTAAAGCAAAGGCGTCTGGACTTCTTTAGGTTGCTTGAAGACGTTTCACCTCTCATCCGAGAAGCTTCTTCAGTTCTAGGGTCAAATGGTGGAGAGTCCCGTATTTAAGCCTTGTGGGATGACCTGGATGACTGAGAACCTTCAGACACTGCAGGACAGACACTTTTCTACAGCCTAAAGAAGAACACACAGAACATGGTTACCATGCAGGTTAACCTCCTGTCACACCATTTGACCAAAAAACCAAATTCCTACAAACACACGACACAGTTCAGACGGTAAGAATAAGAAGAGTCGCTGTGTGACATGAGTGCAACAAGGGGCCAGTGTGTTATATGATGGGAAGCGAAACTCAGTCTATTCAACCATCATGGAGGGGCTGGAGCTGCCATAGGGTGAGAGGCGGGTTACACCCGTTGGTTGCCAGTCTGTTGCAGGGCTAATTCCAGGGTTTAAAAAATACCCCAGATGCTCCATCCCTCACTGGTGGGTGGGGGAGGAGACACTGAGACACCTGTGCTCCCTCCGGAGGAGGGAGGCGTTGGCTTCCTGGAAGAAACTCACTGTGTGGCTCAGAAAATATGTGCTGAGATACGGCTGAATCCCAACGATAGCCAGCCAGCACAAACTTGGAGTTAATGGGAAGGGAAAACGACAGTGTCTACCATCTGAGCAGAAGAACGTTCACTTTCTGCTTGGAAACCAGCATAATGTGTTTTTTAATGTCTGCTTTATGAAAAAGGTACTTCTTAGCTCCCACAATGTGTCTCACACACTCTGGGCTCTGGTCACCCTCACAGTATGACCTCACAATTTTTCTTAACTCGTTTCTTTTTCTAATGCTATATTGATTTTAGCCTTCAATATTTTATGTGAGCGCTGTGTGATTTGAGGTCTTTATTAAAAATGTCGGTGCTCTTTTTTCCTCCTCCGCTGCCAGGACAAGGAAAAGAAATAGCTCCAAAATTACAGCCACATATGGAGAAAATCACCTGTGTATGATACGTTTAATATTTCAGTACTGTTAAAAGGTTTAATGGATGCCTGTGGTATTGCACGTGTGTTCTGAAGCAGAAGCTTGAACAATATGGCCTCAAATCCCAGAACAACATTCTCACAGCATCCTGAAGTTTGACAGGAAACACACAACAGGACTAAACCCTCGAGACACAAGTATGGAGACACTAAACATGGAGGAAAAATGAGGCAGAAACATTCACACACAACGGAGGCGGCATGTTAGAGAAGATGAAATAGAACTGTAGTATAGAAGTGCTGCTAAATAAAGAAAACATAAGAATGCCTGCAAAGAGTAAAGCACGTTGAAGTTTTAATGTGCATTTTTTTAAACTCTGAAGGAGACGACGTGTGCATTTCGGTTTTTCCTCACAGCAGCCTGATCAGGATTAGCGTGCATGAAGAAATCTAAATTCATGAGGTCTAAGAGGCGAGTAAGACAGATGGCAGATTTCGGGCAACTCCTCGAAGATTACCTTTCAATTTTCACTTTTCTCTTTGCGATTTGACAAAGCTTCAGAGGCACGAGCTCAGACAAGGCATCATTTCAAGAAGACTGCATAACAGATGAAGGCTGTTTCTCTCACATCAAAATAAATCCTCTCCACAGCTGATTGGACAAACGCATATTTGGCTGGACTGACGGGGAGATTATCTATCTAAAATACTATCTGATATTTGAAGTTTTATCCACTCATTTACCCGCTGCTAATTCACATCTGGACTGATGGCAGCGGAGTAAAACTAAGTAGCCTAAACTTCCTTCTCATTAGTCGCATGTTCCAGTTGTCCCTCGGGAAGGCTTGTTGTGATTAGATTGATCAGGGTCTCCTCACTCTGATGTGCCTGGAATATCTCCACATTCTGCAGGCCACAGATGGCTCCTTTCACTGCTAACAAGCAGCAGTTTCAGTCTGAGAACAAGGCTAATGATAGCCGTACTGTAAAGGGAATTAATTTGGAAACGTCCATCAAGTTTTTCTCATTTTCATCATCACCCAAATCTCATAAACACGGATATGAGTTCATAGAGCGTACTCAAACTTCTTTTTTACTCTCAGGTTTTACCTGGAGGTCAGAGCAAAGATCCTTAAAAATCCAAATGCCAGTCTCAAACTCCATGTGACCCTCCATCAAAAGTGGAAGTAACAGGCTCCGAGTTTAGCCATCTGTTGCTACCGGTTCGGGGTGATGGGAGGGAGACCATCAGGCAATTTCAAGACATTTACAGTTGAGTCAGTATTCCTGTCATGGTAATGCTGTCGCAGGCAGGATGAGGACCCAAGCGCAGGACTCACAGACACAGAGGTGAACTTCAGGAGGCAGCTTTATTGCTGTGCAGACACTCAATAAATACACTCAAGAAGATTAAACCAAACTCGAAACTAAGAACTTAAACACTAGGAAATGAGGATCATGGAACTAGGAGTGATAGAAAACACAGGGCTTAAATACGTAAGGGAGTAACGAGGGAATGGGAAACAGTGTCACGTTCCTGGTCCGTTGACCCACAGATTTAAGTTTTAGTTTATTTGGATGTCGATGTTTATGTTCACGTATTTTAGGTTAGCTAAGTTCAATTATTATAAGATGCTCCCTGTGTTTTCTACCCATGTGTTTAACTTTCCCTCACCCTTTGTGTTGCTGCGTGTTTTAGGTTGTCAAGTTTGTGTTATCATGCTGTTTCCTGTTTTATTGTGAAAGTCCCCGTCCTATAGGCAGTGTGTCTAGATTTGCTTCCCCTTGCCTCATTAGGTCTGATTTGTCCCAGCTGTTCCCCATCCCCTCATTATCTCTCTGTGTACTTAAGTCCTCTGTCCTCATTTGTTCATTATCGGGTCATCTGATGTCTTTTGTGCCATCGTCTACACGCTTCTTTGTATCCACATGTTTCATGTTTAGGATTTTTCATGTTTATTTTTAGTTTCCCCAGTTTAGGTCGTTTGTTTATTCTCGTCTTTGTTTGCCTGAGTATTTTACCATGTGCCATATTAAACGGCTCACCTTTTATTTATATCATTTTGTTTTGCCTGTTTTGTTCCACGTTCATGCGGGTCTGCATTTTGGGTCCAGTCCTCACATTCATACAGTCAGCTTCGCAGCCAGACTGTGACAAACACAGCTGGGACTAATCTGACATAACCAGATGGGGAGGAAGCAAAAACTGAATACACTGAATGCAGGACAAGGAACTATCAAAATAAAACAGGAAACAGACCAAAACAAGGCACACAACTTAACTGGGGAGACATAAGGAACATAGAGATGAGGGTGACTAGACATGAAATGTGGGACACGGGAAAGGCACAAAGTAGACATGGAAGGCTGAGAGAAACACTGAGGCAGGAGAACTAAGATCACTGAGAACTTAAGAAATAACCAAAAACACAAACGCTGGGTAACCAGGCTGCCAGTTCATATAGTTTGCTTGCTTTTTAGATTTCTCCATTATGCCTACATGTGCTGTTGACTTCAGTTCAGTATCAGGCTCACAGAAATCATCATGAACAATGAGCGCTTAATCATCCTTAAAAATCTTCATGTTCTCAAAAGGCCACAAAGACTCGTCTAAGCATCTCAGTCAAACTGGACTGTAGGCAGAAACAATCTGACATCTGTGTCTTTGTCCTGTGAGGACTCAATCCGACAGAAAAGAAGAAAACGTCATGTTTATTTTCATATTCTCCTCAATAAACAACTTAAAATGATCCACAACTAACATTTTTATTAGTCAGGAGAAGCATAGTAATCCAAACCTCAGCCTCTCCGCTTTGTTCGCTGCACGTATTTCCCATGTGTGCTTTGCTGTTATCTCAGCACGCACACAGGAAACACGAGCAGGATTTATGGATAAGTTGACATTTTATTATGCTTATCATGGGCAATGAAAATAAGCACTATTGTAGGAAGGACACACAAATATCTGCACACAAACGTAATGAAACCAAGTTTCCTTTCTCTGTTCTGTATATCAGGAGCTTATTAAAATGATTAGTATGATGCACTCACAAAGGGACACACACATGCACGTAACACACAAGTGTTTACTGATGCGTTGAAGTTATTCTGCTTATCAGCACTTATGAAAGCTAGCGCTATAAATAAGGGACACAGTCCCCACAAATGCATGCATTAACATAAAAATGTGCATATCTCAAATATATATTTGAATTCAGTAAAGCAGGAGGGCACACAGAGGCACACTCCAAGCGGGGTGAGGAGGCGAGAGTGCAGCTCCTGATTGTGCTGCATGAAATTAATAACCTGAGGTTTATTAATCTGCGCGTTGTCGCAGAGCTTCTGGTGAAGGGAATTTTCTTTCTGCAGAAGAATCAGTAAGTTAGAAAACTATAAATGAGAAAAAGGAAAATCTAACACCGCAAAATCTGTACACAGTTCCTGATGAAAGGTACACAGTAAACATGAGGAGATGATGCTACAGAGAGGAGGAGAGCAGACACGAAATCAGTAGCAGTGATTGTCAGTAATACTGCAGACCGGGTTAGGATGGTAAGATACACAATTAGTCTGACGGCAAAACCGTTGTTCTGCTACATGTTACTGCATTATGTGAACACTTTTCATTAAAATAAAAAAATCCTTCTTATCCTGGAATATTTTGCAGAAAATTCCAGTGGGCAGACGTGTGGGACTGTTCAGGCGTCTGAGTGACCCTCACTTCACTTCTAATCCTTAATATTTGGAAAAGGAAATCATGCAATCCATCAAGTGTTCCACAAGTGACCTAAAGTCACTTAAAGGGTTCTCTGCCTGTGCATGCAGACATAACGCACAGTGACTCGCTCAGGGGAACCCTCTCTTCCTGTAGGACAAACAAGCAAATATGCACATAAGCTCATGAGCACTTGTTCCAGTATGTCAGACATTATGCTTAAATTAGAGCTGACAGTGAGATTCGGCACCCAACACAAGGCCTGAAGGACTCACAACACTTACTGAGGTTCATTGTTTTGATTGTGACAAATATTTCTGCTGAGCGAGAGAACGCTTTCAATGTGGTCCTTCGGTGGGTGTGACATCGTGTTTATCATTTCTCCTTTGTACACCAGAACAATGGGTTTTGAATTGAGGCGATTTTACACTGTCGCTCAATGTTACAGGTTCAAAGCAGTCGGACGAATAGCTGTCAAGCAGTTTGGTGGCGTTTTTATTTCATGACAAATTAAGGAGATAAAACAACGTCTGTCAAACGATGCTTGTAAAGGTCTTCTTCAGCACTTACACAAAATGCACAAATACTTTCTTCAACACATGCACACACAGAATGCAAGCACACGCAGATTTGACGTGTTACAGTGACGTGTGTTTCCATGTCGGCAGTCCATACTGGTGAAGGACTACCCTGCAAATAACATCAAATTAGAATGATGATTACAATATCCCAACAGAAAATGATCATTTTTTTATTTATTCTCTGAAGTGATGAATAGAAAGCTTGGAGTTTAAAGGCCGATAAGTGGAACCTTTTTAAGTGTGATACTAGAGTTGATCTAGTAGATGGATCTACATCCTCGACTCTTCAAATCCTTGATTCCTCTCCTCGTGTGTCAGTCCCTCAATCCCAGCACCGCAAGTTCACAAGGTGAAAAAGAGACACGAGGAGAGCGACGCAGGCACTAAACACAATGAGACACCCTCACCTCACATCACAGCCTCATTCTCAGTGATGTCAGTCAGATGTGATGTTTGTTGCAACTGTGTCAAAAATTGTGTGTGTTGAGCTGTGTTTAGTGAGGGTTTGGTCTGCGTGAGCTTTACAATCAGCATCATTTATTGTCAGTGAAACACTCAACAACGAAACCAATGTTCAGTTCTCTCAGTGCAAACAGAAACACAGTCACTCAATAAAATGTCAAATGAAGTAAAGAATATAAAATATACATAAATATGTCTATAAACGACAAAGTGGGTTGTTTCCATGTTTTCCATATTTATTGCTGGTGAAAAAAACACCTCATCACAGTGTTATTATATGAAAGTTGCATGATGTATATGAATCAATTTCTGCAAATAATTCAATGTTACTGCTTGCAGTGGTAGTACTAATAGAATCAGTTCCAATGATAATCAACAACATGCTTTAGATGATAAAAATATATAAGTGCAGGTGTGTGTTTCCAAGGACAGAAGGGGAGACTTGTTGCTGCCTCCCACTCTGCCACACAAGCTGATCAATGCCAGATTAATTAGCCCTTTGATTTCAGACTGACAGCCTAAAATTAAAGGGGACTACAATCACGAGGAAGTTATGACAGTGTGTAATTATAAAGTTTGAGATCAGCATGTGTGTGTGTGTGTGTGTGGTGGTCCACTGTCCAGGCTGAGCAATAGATAAAAGTTCTTTTGTATTTCTACACATTAGAAGCAAAAATGTAATCTGAGTAGAATCAGCTCTGGTGTAAAAATGTTTATTTATTTTTTTACTCCTTTAAGAAACTCCTGATGCAGCAAACTGACTCCCAGCGGGAGTGTTGAGAGTAAGTGCTGCTGTACATTACCGGGTCGTGCCAGTGCTGTCAGGCTGCATTCTGGTTCCTGTGTGCTCCCCTGAACCCTGCTGTGGTTAAAGCCAGATCTCTGAGTCTGTACTGATGATGCGTTCTGTGTTGAGTCTAAAAGCTCCCACGAGGCTTCCTCCTTACTAAACCCCCCCAGTGTTCCTTATTATTGTCAGGCTCAATAATTAAACTCTGCACTGCTACTATGACATGTGTGTGCTGTTTGGATCTACGTGTTTGTAGATACATATACGCACAAGCGTTGAACCGTTTTCTTGACTCGTATATTGATGGTTATCTTGCTGACACCCACATGAGGCACCAGTGGATGCATTTCTACTTCACAGGAAAACCTCTGTTTCCATGTAACTTATTCATAACTTATTCATACTTCTAGGGGAATGCATTTAGTCCCAGAAAGCTAAGTGTTCTTAGATAATGTCTAAGCCTTCTGGCGACCGGTCACTAAAATTCAAAGTCGTCCAAGATTTCTTTTGGTAGACTTGCCTGTTGTATCAGGCATATCTACTTGTGTTATCGTATTCGCAAACTTAAATGTCTATGATGCCTGCTGCCAAGCAGCCTTTTAGGCCTGAGTAGTACAGACTTCAGCTGACCAGTAGGAAGTGACAGATGTTTTCTGGAAGGGTGTCTTAAAAACTTTCAGGAAGAAGTTAAGCGTGTTTTAGGACATAAACCCAGTCTACCACGCCCCGGCATAAAGGATCCTGTACATGAACATAATAGACTCTACAGTAATAATACATGACATCACAGTACGAACTTTCATCAGTTATCTAGAAAAGTAGCAGTTTGCTCCCTTGGTTGATCAGTGCCAGGTACCCCATCAATCCATCCGTCCATCCGTCCAGGTCAAAGTGGCACCAGTTAAGTTAAACTGGTCAGACGTCCTTTCTCCCAACCACCTCCTCCATCTCGTCCGGGGATTAGTTTTGTTTAGCCAACTCACACTTTCGGCTTCCCAACACATCTGGATGTTACACGTTTGCAAACATTAGGAAATCGTTTGGAATGCATCTACACATGTACGTGTATCTTTAATCAAAAACATTATCTAACACGATTAAGGTTGTGGTTAGGGTTGGGGAGAAGGTTGGGTTCAGGGCTGGATTACACAGCTGGAACGTGTGTCACTGCTGGGAGTTTCATTCTATTGGATTCCAACTACAACCCGGCGCGTCCCTCTGGAACGTGGAAGGTTAACTTTCAGGTTCCTGAGGGACGCCTTGGGACGTGACAAGTCGTCGGTATGTTAGGCGTTGGGAACGAGACTGGTCTGTTATACCAGGCTGGACATGGTTTTCTGTTATGAAAGTCATGACACGTGACATACAAATACAGCATTCAGTTCAGGTAAGCGTAGTTTCATCATGTTATTGGAATGTCAGGCTCTTCTTAGTCTTTCTATGATCAATCAAGAAAAGCTAAAAGCCCTACATGATGCAGTTGTTCCTTAATTTTGATTGTTTTTGGAGCGAAATCAGGCACCAAATCAACAAACGCTATCTCGTCCATTATATGCAATGGGAACTGTGCACTTCATTGGTTATTATGGCTAAATTAGGGCTGACAGTTTGATTCAGTGCCCAACGTGAGGCCTGAAGGGGTTGATTTTACCGAAATGGCCCGCTCCCTGGACATTAGCTGCTTTATTACACTGCTGTTTACAAAGACATTAATGATTAATTACAAACTCAAGAAACGCACACGTTTCTCCCCAAAACATCTGTGCTAACAAAAGAGCAATATGGTTTTGCTAAGAGGCACTTCTGAGTTCATTTAGATCAAACAGAGCTGAAGTGACTCAGCTGACAAAGTCTTCCCTGACCAGTAGAGCCCAGCTGCAGGGGCCTGATGGTTCGTTTCACTACTGCTTGAGAAGAAATTGTGTTTTTTTTCTTCCTAATCGTGTTGTGGATTGCTTTCTGTGAACAGGACTGACATTTTCTAAGAAAAAGTTTATTCCTGTTTGCACTCTGTAATACAGTCTCTGAACATAAAACAAGTCTCACACTCAGCTTTGATTTGTAGAACAAAAGCAGAGCACAATTTCTTGTGTACGCACAATAATTTACCTCTGCCGGTACAAATGAAGAGACTTCACGCTGAAGCGATTCAGAACGTTTCTCCATGAAGTCAGTGATATTTAGCAAATGTTAACTTGCTGTTGCCTTTACGTTCCTGCCAGTTAGTTCAGTGTGCACAACAAACAAAGTTGCGGTCCAACTTCACCTACACATTCGTGCGTCGCCACTTCAACACTACGTTTATCTCCTATACTGTTTGTGAAATACATGCAAATAAATGCATGCATATAAACAAAGTTCATTTAAATGTATTTGTGCATTTTTCTGTGTTGTATTGTCAAGTCTACGACTGTAGTCTGACAGTGAAAGTTAACATGTTTACAAGGACTCGTGCGTTTCACAGTTCAGAGAGTTTAGCCTTTCTGGCAAAAACAGCAAGGAAGAAAAACTGCATGTGAAATGTAGCTGCGGTGAGCCAGTTAAAACACATGAACCAGCAAGAAAATCGGGGAGATGATCACCTCAGACAACTGTACCTGATTCTTTCCCACACTGGTGCCATGAGCTGCAACAGCAAAGTTGCTCCATCGACTCACCAACAAGCGTCAAGCAACCGATTGCCAAAGTATTTGCTCATCTGTCTTCACACTAATATGAACTTGAGTGACATCCCACTCTTAATCCACTGGATTTAATATGATATCAGCCCACCCATCGCAGCTGTAAGAGTTTCAACTCTTCTGGGAAGGTTTTCCACAAAGTTTAGGAGTTTTTATGGGAATTTCCGACCATTCCTCCAGAGGAACATTTGTGAGGTCAGACACTGATGTTGGATGAGAAGGCCTGGCTCGCGGTCTCTGCTCTAGTTCCATCAGGTCAGGACTCTGTGCAGGCCGGTCAAGTTCTTCCACACCAAACTGACTTATCCATGTCTTTATGGATCTTGCTTTGTACCTGTTACTAATCTCTGTCTCTCTTCCACAGCATGTCTTTATCCTGTTCTTTTCTTCTCTC
>VUQR01033069.1:0-12445 GCA_015108515.1 Hemichromis elongatus
TTTAGTAAGTTGATTATACCGTTTTAAAGAAAACTACTTTCATTTACTGTTATGTCTTAATAATAACCTTTGTTGAACAAAAGTAGGTTTGCAAGATCAGCAGAGACCTTCAGCAGCAGTCTCTCTTATCGGGCTGCAGACTAGAAGGAGATTCACTGCCGCCCTGAAGAATGTCTGCTGATATGTTTCTCACAATATAATTTGGAATTGTTTTGTATACTGTGCCTAGTGTCTCCACTGTTGGAGATATGCACTTCATCCAATCATTGTATGACAAGTTTTTGTGTAACTATTTGTAACTATAAAATAAAGCCCGGACAGTTGCAGGGCGCGAGTCCCCGAACTTTACCTCAGCTGCACGTCGCACTGAGGTGTCGCTCTGTGACTGCCCGTGATCACGTCACGAACTGGTTCTGTGTCTTTTCTACTCTAAAGGGAAATCCTCTAACACCCCTCAACAAATACAAATACAGATACTTTGCACACCTCTACTCGGTGAATGTGGCATGTGGTAGAGAGCACTTTGAGTAATCCAGGTGAGTAGAAAAGCACTATATAAGAATCAGTCCATTTACTGTTTGAACAGAGTTTCGTCATGTTACTTTTGCACTATTATGTTCTTGCCACCTCTGACAAACCAGATCTGGGCCACCAAAGGGCCGTCATTCTTTGTGATATGTGGGCCACGTGTAAGCACTTTGTGTGGGCCAGATCCGGGACATACCAATTTTGCTATGTGGGCTGTGGTTCTTGACAGTTAACAGCTCAAATGTTTTTAATTTAGCTGTTTAAATAATAATAATAATAATAATAATAATAATAATAATAATAATAATAATAATAATAATAATAATAATAATTTTATTATAGTTTCTGAAATATCAGGATATGGGCCTGCAGCTTTTCTCCGGATAGGTGGTTCTCACAGGACAGCCATTCCAAACATATGATTTATAAAATAGGATGCAGGACATACAACAGAATATCAAACACTCCAAAAAAACCAGCAGTTATAATCATATAACAGAATAATTGTTTTTACCATGCCACACCAATGACCTCATGCGTCTATAAGCCATGGCAGACATACTGCCAAAAAACAGAAGCTATGGTACCGACACCAACGGCATCTGTGTGAATCCTTGACACAAGGCGAGGAGGCTCCGGAGATGCTCTTGATTCTGCCCTTCAGCAGCCTCAGCAGAAACGCAGCTTCCTCCACTGACCACAGCACTATCTGATTTCTGTTCTTGGCTGACAAAAACGGAAACCAACATGGTTTGTGAGTCTGAACTGCTTTCCTGCTCAGCACATGTGTAAGAACTGAGTTACCAAACTTTTTTTTGCTGTCTCCAACAAGTCTGAGCTTTTTTATCAACAGCTTCTTTCTACTGGAAGCCACTTTTGTACTTCCCTGACAGTAAAAACCGTGATATGGGGAGTTTTTGGTAAGAAATGCAAAAAGGCAATGTAGTATCAGATTTGGGATGGGATAATAAAAAAAATCCCAATATTTATGAAAATCGAAAGAATTATAATTTATGATCAATCATTGCTGAAAACATAAATGTTTATTGCTGTGTGGGTGATGACGGTCGTGTGAAGTGTTGTTCAGATTGGTCATCGAGCTTTATTCCAGTTCAGTGTTTCTTCTTACATCCCTTCATGAATCCTCAGCCTTTCACATGTAATTGTTACTGTCATGCTTTGAGTTCAAAAATAGATTTTTTTTGGTTTGTTTTTGCCTTAACTGTAAAAGTAATAACAGTGGTCTGATAAGAAAAAGGCTAACTTCCCCATTGGTTAGTGTGGTATAAGTTAAACAACTGCTTTAATAAACAGCGTGCAACTGATCACTGCTGTCTGTGCTACAGTTGCATGCATGTGTCCATGATCTTTATCAGCAAAACATATTTTTCTTTGAAAGAAAACATTCAGTGATATGAATAAGTATTCTCAGCAGTGTTAATCCACATCCTGTTGTTCATAGTTTGTGTGTCTGTAAAATTTTTGTCTGCATGAGCAAGATGAAAATAACCCACAGACAAAATCAGTATTACAAATCTCCTACACTACTGGTCTGTGGTGAAACATCTTCTTTAGGATAAAATGAAAACGCAAACTCAGCTTCTTTCTTTTATAACTGTGAAGCAGTCTCCTTTTGTTTTTACAGCGAAGAACTTTTCTATCATTTTGATAACTGGGCCATCCCCTGTGCTGGCTTTGGAAGTCGACATTAAAAACATTGTTCTTGTCAGGTCTAATGGCCAGGTGGACTCGGGCACAGACTCGGAGGATCAGATTAGTGCGTTTATTTATAGTTCTAAAAATATTTCCAACAATGTGCAAAAGACATACGGTGCTCTGGGGACAGGAGTCCAAAGTGTCTCACAGTCAGAATCAGGCTCACCACACCAGGGGAGGAGTTCTGAAAGCCGTCCACAGGGAAATAGAGGGTCAGTGCCCACAACGGTGAAAGTAAAGCAAAACCGCACGATGAAGTCAAGGCCAGTGTTATTACAAACTGTTTCACGTTAACAGTCCAGCAAAGATTGATCCTCAGCCAGTACCTTAAGTAGTAGCTTTGTCAACAAGGTGATCAGGAACGGGTTGTGTTTCACAGCTAGTGTGTTCAACCAAGGCTTTGGAGCCACAATGAGTCGTGCCCAGGAACACCGAGACAAACAGAACAAACACTAGGAGAATGGAGGAGAGAGAGAGCCAACAGGGATGCCACAGGGACCATGACAGTACCCTCTAGGCAATATATTGAGTTTTAAATTATATCGATATATTTTTGAATGAAATGTAAGATGTTACAATATTGTTTACATCGATATAGTCTAAGGTATGTTATAATTATTATAATTATACTTGTGGAGCCGCACGTTTGCTGCTCTTTGTTCCACTTTTGTCTCTACCAACGTTACTCTGCTTCGCCTCGCTCACATAAATAAATAAATAGCAGCTAGCGTGGTCAGGAGCATCGCGCAGTAATACCTGCTGTGCATCAACATAATATTACCGTATTGTATGTACAAGGAGCACAAATAACACCGGTTCAGAGACGTGTTTACGAAGCGTCAGTCACGCAGCAGAACTTGGGAACAGAGCAGCTGTGAAATCTGTCTGTCTGTGTTATGATGGTCAGCGTCTTTACATTTTGACTGCACAATTCTGAGGTTTTTTTTATGCACAAAAACATCATGGGACACAGCTTTCACTAAGAACTCTCTTTTTGTTCTTACTTTATGCCTTTAAAAAGTAGCGAGATATATATCGTATATCGCCCAGCCCTAATCGGACAGACCGGTGACTGACTTGGCCATTCAATAAAATTCCACCTCTTTACTTTAATAGACTCTGTATTTACTGCAATGCAGTCTTCTCTTTCTGATTAAACTGGATATTGATATTGATACTCCTACCTCCTGGTGAGTGCTTCTCACGTTCCCCTAACAGGGCCGGGCGATGAGGGAAAGTAACAAAAAGAGTCAGGGTCAGAAAAAGGAGACAAGGAGGTAAAAGGGTTAAATTAAAGCGTTTTATCACCACTTCTATTAATAGCTCAACTAAAAGAGATAGGCAAGCCGCTATCACCACCGCTATCATATGTTGTGAAGAGGTTTCTTTTCACCGTGGAAATGATTCTACCATCATCTACCACTGTTGTTGTCATGGTCCAGTGTTTCTATGTTCCCTAGGCCTTAGCTTAGTTATGCTTCCTCCCATCCCGCCTGTTTCCCATTCTTTCATTATCTTTGGTGTATTTAAGTCGTCTGCGTTCCTCTGCTTGTTGTTGCTTCATCCACATTGCTGTATCCCTCATTATGTTTTCTTATAGCTAGTTCCTTGTTTTCATTTTTTAGCTTTAGGTTTTGGTTCCCTTTTATTTAGCATTGGGTTCATGCAACAATAAAGCTGCCTCTTTCAGTTTATCTCCCTTTATGTTTGAGTCCTGTATTTGAGTCGTGCCTCCGCCTGCCACGTAGCACACCCTTGATACATGTCTTTTGTACATCCAGGTCTTTTGTGTTGCTGAGTTCATCAGTGCTTTCCTTCTTTCTTTCTCATGATGGAGCAAACTGTAGATTTTGCCATTTCTAATATTGTGGCAATTTGTCAGATGGTTTTTGACCAAAGATCATTGATGGCCGTGAATATCATTCACAGAGATTTGGGGAATGGCTGCAATATGTGTGGAAGAGGAAGAGAAGACGAGGTGGAGAGTAGAAAAGGGGGAGAGAAGACAGCTTTTCTTTGTAGTTATGGGACCGGTGGAAGCATTTAAAACAATTTCTAGATATTTGTTTGTCCTGTATTTAAGGACATATCTCCAACACAAACTATAACCGCTGCATACAGGAAACCACTCACTGATGTGTACAATAAAGGGAACCATGGACAACTTGAATTAATCTAGAATATAATTAGTTAAAATATTGTTTGTGGGAAAAGTATGCAGCTACTTTAAATTAAGTTCTTTCAAAGAGCTGTGAAAAGTTGCCCATTCATAAAGTGTGTCAGTATTTTATAAGGATGTCATGTTTCTATATCATCTTTCTCCTCTTATAGCCTTTTGTCCAAACATCAGCCTGTTTAATGCTCTGATATTTTCAACATCTTATTTGCAGATGTTGTTGCTCGTTTCCTTGGCCTTCATGTCTCAATACTGGAATCAGGTCATAATAATTTACTCTGTAAGGTCAAGATGGTCCACACTCTATGTTTAGGAGAAGAGCAAAAAAGAAACTTATTTAAGAAAAAAAATAAAAATGCTTTCCTTAAGTAGTTCCAGCAAAACAGCGAAATCTGGATTTTACACAGCCTGATGCACAGTCCGTCATCCAGCCACAGCCATACAGGCTGATTGCCAGGTATGTTGTGGAAGACATGAAACTCATCTCAACGGTTGAGTCCCATGCTTTCAGAAAACTGATAAGTCATATACCTGTGCAAGGGAGAGCTGGGAAGGCACCATGCTGAAAGACATTTTCCAGTTAACTAAACCAAGAATATGCCAAAATGGAGTCAGAGCTCAAAAATACACTTGACAAGGTACAGCAGACATTTTGACTTGGTATAATAAGTCTTCTTGGTGTGGCCGCACATTGGATAAATGCACAAAACATGAAACATGAAAAAGCAGCGCTGGCATGCAGGTGATTTATGGATCGACATACGTATGGCAGTATTGCATCTGAGCTGGATAACATTAACTCATCTCATGGCCTATCGTTTAAAAACACATCAAACGTAACGGATAATGGCTCCAATTTTGTCAAGGCTTTTAAAGTGTACCAGCCACCGCCTGAGTCGGATGACACTGAAGATGAGGAAGATGAGATGACTTTTGTTTCCATTGGGGATGTGCTGCAGAATGGTCTCCCCTACTCTAGTGCCCTTTCTCCCAGAGGTGGCTGAGATGCAGTGGAGCGGAGGTGTGCGTGCCTGGCTTAATACAGGAAATGTTAGCTGCATTTAACCTTCAGTTACTCTTTATATACTGTAGTTGGGTAGGAGTCAGACCATGTTTCTTTTTGGCTGTAAAACATTACACCCAGGTAACCTGCAGTGTTGAAAACGTGTTTTCCAACGATGTTTGCTAACTTACAATCCGTCCTACTCTGTAGTAAAATCAGCCACATTTGACCGTCCTGTTGCTCCCATTGAAATTTATATACTCTATTTAAGATCTGAAACTTAAAATTGTCCATAGCCTACTGTTGTTACCACTGTCCTGTTTGAAATGAAGCTGGTTATTTTGTCATATGTGCCGATATTAAACCCAAGGTACTAACTAGTTAACTGACTGGATGCCCATTAACCTTATAACTCCTGTTGTGTGTGTGTGTGAAGAGAGACAGCCAGGTTCATAATGGATATAAGGAAGTTTTTCCAAAAAAAATAGCCACATTCAGGTAAAAGTGTTTCAATATTTATATCTTTTATTAGATGTACAAGTTGTGTTCTCCATATATTAAAGCTGCTATACAGAATCTGCAAAACAAACTGGGTTGAAACATTATTATTGGTTGGGGAGATTGAAATTAATGATATATTTTTATGTGGTTCAGCCACAACTCTACTAAAACCTCAGCCAATAATAAGTAGGCCAACTTTTGGACCATATAGTTGTCTGTATGACTGCCGCAGTACGAGCACCACATTTGCGCACTATGATGTCATGTTTTGTGACAAGGACCCAGGCACAGACAGACTTGATGAATTTAAAAATCATATGATTTAATAAAAAAAATTGCAGACTTGCACAGAGATGGTAAAATTATGATGACTGATAACGGAGACGAAGACAACAGATGAGGGGGACGGGGAGGAAAGGGGGTTTGAATGCACCAAGGAGACAGTCAGGGAGAACTTGGGACAACTGGAGACATTTAAGGATGCAGGGACTGACAGAGACAGGGAAGAAGTCTCATCGTGACGAGTAAAGTTCATCTTTCCTGGGTGGGCAGCTCTCTGGGTGCTCAGCACCCCCAAAGCTCTCATCCTAGAATCGCCCCTGTCCACACTACAGTTGAAATGTTTCAGTGAAAGGGAGCATCAGTGTATCAGAGAGTACTGTGCAGTCATGAAACCACTTACTGTGGCACTAGACATTCTTCAGGGAGAAGACCATTGTTTTTATGGCACACTCCTACCCACACTGGAATTGCTGATGACCAAGACTGGCTATAAAAAAATGGTCTGCAAATTCCTGTTGGGCTACCAGATGCGGTTGTCAAGGTAAGAGATGATATTTATATTTGTGTTTATCTTTAATGAAATTTAGCTTTTTATTTTGTGCTGTGCTGTTGTGTCACATGCAAGTGAATGCTGTACAGTTTGAGATTGACCCCAATAAAAAAATTAATACATAAATAAAACATAGTAAAATACACATATTTACAAATTAAAATACATTCAATATAAAACTACAGCATGCTGTTAAAGTTTAATGAATTTAATGTTGAAATAATGCATACTTTCTCATGCAAAAATGTTTTTTGCACTCTTGCTGTGTCACTATTACAGGCAGTCAAAACAAGGTTTGCACATGTCCTTGGAAGGAAGGATGCTTTGCTGGCTGCTGTGACCAAAAGCTTTGTTGGTTACATGACCAGGCGCGGAAGGACCTCGCAAAGCCACGTCTGCTGGTAGACTGTTGAAAACCTCTCCCCGAACAAGATCAGCTAAAACCGGGTACCAGCGCCACCAACACAACACAGAACCCGGGTTCTGGCAAAGAGGATAGTTCTCCTCCTTTGATAAGAATGAGGACATATATGCCACTGTTAAAGCTGAGGTAGCTGAGTACCTTAAATCAGGAGAAACAGGGTTAGACTCTCTGAAGCATTTCTTGATGATAAAGGAACTTGCTCGTGAATTCAATGCAGACACTCCTTCTAGTGCCCCAGTTGAAAGGCATCATGATATGATGTCATCATGATATGATGATATGATATTTCATCATATCATCGTGCTGATATGATGATAATGTGTTTCTTTCAGTAGTGGTCTACAAGATAAAGCCGGTTAATATTTCCACGTGAAACCTAGACCACTGAACCACTTTATCTACCATTATATTTTACTTATCTACATGGCCTGAATGGAAGAAATATTATTTTGGTTAAATATTACTATCTATGAGGCTGAAAATACTTGTTATTTATTTTATTTCTTGTTGTTAGGCTTGTTGTTTGCTCGTCATTACTGAACATGAAGTCTTCAGTTGGTACAGTTCAGCTGTTTTGAGCTAAGTTTACAAAGAATGGACAAACCTCACTGTGTTTATGTTAAACCATTTTTGCACTACATTTCTTACACTATTTTGATACCTACAGCTCCTAAATGGTCTGAGGCACAGTTTAATGTTGGCACTGCTAAAAGTATACTTTCTACCCATTTCAATGGCAAAAATAAATATACATTTCAAAAGTTTAAACACACTATGTCGTCTTTTGTGATCCACTGTTTCTTCCTAGTGATACTACGTACAATGATTCGATTTATAACACTGCTGCACCCCAAAATGATGTGTTTTGCGTTTGTAGAGGGTTGAAACAATAGAAATAGATTAAAACAGACAGATAAATAGGTTAAGTTCAGGACATTAGGTGGCACAGTGCACTTGTGACAGGATAGTGCTAATATGAAACTAAGCTAGAAGACTGGCATCCTTGCTGGGTATCCAGTTAGGGAAGCAACACTTAAATAAAATAATTCTCAGTAAAACCAAAGTTACCTTTCCCTAATAACTAGTTACTTTGAAAGTATCGAGTAACTTGAAGTAACTGAGTTACTTTTGATAGAAGTAACTAGTAATGTAACTAAATTACTAATTTAAAGTAACTTACCCAACACTGTAGGCTGGTTAACCTTAGCAGAGCTTCTTGTTGTCCAGTCACTTGGTTTAGATACACCTCTCTGGCTGTGAGGAGGGAGTGTCATGTGCATGAGGGAGTGGGAGCTCATGCACGCAGATGCAAGCGGGATAAGCTGCAGGTGTCTCATAAACTGTCTAATGATTTTATGTGTTTTTTTCATTGAGAAGATTGCAACCACGCGGCTTCTCATTTCTTCCCCTGAGTCTGACCCCTCTGTCTCGTCCCTCGTCGTTATTTAGAGCAGTCTTTCTCAAACAGTGGTACACGTACCACTAGTTGTACTTGGACTCTCTCCGGTGGTACCTGGGAAATCTCCCATTTTTTTTAAGATTAAATATAAATGTAAGGTAGTAACTTAAATATGTCACAGGGTGTCGCTGTTGACCTGCAAATACAGAGTAGATCTGCACAATTTTGACCATTTGTCCTCTACAGGACACCGTAGTTTAGGTTTCTCGTTCGTGCAGGCACCATCTTGACTCAGTAATTACTGTGATTTGCAAAGGGCCATCAGCAGAGGTAGAGTGGTTCATGCGTCAGCATCTAAATAAATGGCACGGTCCGAGCCACAAATTGAACGCCTGTGTCCGACTGGTCTCTCTATTGTGCACCCCAATCAAATGCAAATTAACACAACGCAGAGTGCGGGGTGTACCGAGGCCCCTCCACTGAAGGTATGCAAAGATGACACGAGAGTTCCCAAGGCTCTTCTGGGAGCCAGAGTCAACCAGAAAACGTCTCCCCAAGCATCAGTCCTCCATGAAGAGCAGCCTTTTCTTATCACCAGCAGTCACGGCCGCTACAGAGCGCTGGCAGGCTTGTTTCCCTGGGCGTTAAAACTGCAAAGGCGGCACATCACTGTCACACTGATAGTAAAAACACAGCCCTTTTGCGCGGTGCCGCCGTGCTGCGATCCCAGCCACCACCAATTCTCTCCCCGGGAGAATCGGTGGGCGCGCAGGAGATGCCGTCAGTGAGTCAGGGACTATTGCCTGGATGCCGAAGCTCCCAGTAGCCAGCAGAACATGATCCGCTTCTTCTGCAAGTGAGCTTCGTGGCCAGCAGCCGAGAGTTGGCGAGGCTAGCTCACGCCGGCAACTATCGGAGGAAGGCATGAGTGAAGAGGAATCCGCTGTCATGCGTTCCTAGCAAGGACAGCGCGCTCTCTGTGAGCTCAAGAGCGGCACCATCACCCAGACCTGAAAGGAAGAGTAGTTTCTTGGCCCGAGTAGCTCTCCAGCAGCACACTTTGAGAGGGGTGCATTTCCCTTGGGATCCCGGAGGAGGGTCTTCAAACGGTGGGTGGACAGCAGATCCAGCGACGCCACCACATGATGTTTTTTGTGTCATCGGCTAAAACACCACAAAGAGCAAACTGAGCTTCCGCGAAGGAGAGTCGTGAAGCTACAGTAAATATTCAGGAGCTTAACCACTACAGCAAAAATTAAAAGGTACAGCTCCGCTATCACTTCAGACATAAATGAAGACAGAAAACTAAACAGCAATGACGTTTGTAGGGTTACTGAAGTTGGACTAGCTGGTATATAATTATGTGCTACGTGATCGCTAGTGACACAGCTATGTTAGCATAAAATGAACAGAGAAGGTAGAGGATGAACGCTGATTTTTTTTTCACTCGATAAAAGTTCATGTGATGGCAGGATGCTGTAAACGGACCAAACTTTAGTCAGGAGAAAAACTGCAATTTAAGGTTAGTCATTGATATACTGCTTCATGGGCTGGGCTGTAGTTACATGTAAGGTTTTAAAAACTGAACTTTAAAATGAGTAGTGATGATAAAAAACGAGAGAGGCCGACAGTGATGACTGACTTTTTTAGGGGCTTGTTCCGATTAAATAGAACAAGATACAAAGCATTAAAAAATGTTAAAACCATGAAAACCTTAATAAATGCTGAGTAGTTTGGAAGCAGGTGTCATCAGGTCCTCACTTAAAGACCAGATATCCCACCTGCTGTACATGCTTTAATGCAGTACAGTTTTTTATTACTATCACTTGACACATCCTGTTTATGACAGTTAAAATCAATAACAATTATATATATTTATATAATTTATATAATATTTTCTTTATTTCTTATATAAATATACATTTATATAAGAAATAAAATTGTCTCATGTAAACTGCATACATATATGGTTAAATAGGCCCGAGGCCGGCTTTACGCTGAGGCATGAGGGGGCGCTGCCCCCTGAAACAAACATTCTGCCCCCTTAAGTCAAACTTTTTGAAGTTATTAAAGAAAATAATAGATTACCCACAAACTGAATATGGATAAGATTTACTACAGTCGCTCAAATATTTGCTGGAAAAGGCACAAATGACATGATAGGTTTCATGTCTCGTTTGGTCTTTTCCTCTGTGCTGTTTGTGCACATCCACTCCCCCCCAGCTAAACATCCAATCACTGTTAGTAGCAAATGACCTGGTGTCTTCTTCCTTATATCTTATATCTTCCTTACCTGTGATTCTGGTACTCATGTTGCTCTTGTCCTCCTTGTCCCAACAGCTGCTTTTGACACTGTAGACCTTTTACTCTCTCGCTTACACCATCTTGCAGGCATTAGTGGTACTGCTTTGAATTCAAGATTCAAGATTCTTTATTAGTCACATGCATAGTTATACAGGTACAACACGCAGTGAAATGTAAACTGAACACCCTCCTCGACTGTGCAAAAAGGGGGTAAGGGGGAGAAGAACACTATATATATAGGCATGGAAGCATGGAATATCCTTCCACTGTTACGCTGATGACTGTCAGATTTATCTGCCTCTGAAACAGAAAGATGCCTTCTTTATTAAACCACTTCTAGCATGTCTAGAAGACATTAAATGTTGGATGAGGTGAACTGAGGTGATTGTGTTTGGTTCTAGCAGACCTTGTGAACCCTTTGCTATTCATTTGGGACCCCTGGCAGATTATTTTAAACCTGTAGTTACTAACCTGGGTTTTAAGATGGACACTCAAATTTGGGCTACTGTCAAGTCCAGTTTTTATCATCTCTGGCGCTTGGCAAAACTAAGACCTATTTTATCCAGACCACATTTTGAAACAGTAATCATTGCTTTTATTTCATCTCGTTTAGATTACTGTAATGTTCTGTATTTTGTAGTTAGTGTCTTCTCTCTTGTATGCAGCCGGTCCAAAATGCTGCTGCATGACTCTTAACCAGGATTCGTGAAAGAGAACACATAACTCCCTTCCTTGCTTCACTCCATTGGTTGCCTGTATATCTTAGATTCCATTTCAAAAATTCTAATGCTTGTTTTTAAATGTTTAAATGATCTTGCCCCACCTTACCCCTCTGAGCTTTTGCATCTTTACTCACCCCCCAGGTTTCTCAGGTCAGCTGACAAGCTGCTCCTGGAGGTACCCAGGTCCAAGAGCAGCTCAGAGGGGGAACAATCTGCCCCAGCACATTAGAGTGGCCCCTTCATTGTCCACTTTTAAAAGTGTGAAAAAGTAATTGCCCCCTGAACCTAATAACTGGTTGGGCCACCCTTAGCAGCAATAACTGCAATCAAGCGTTTGCGATAACTTGCAACGAGTCTTTTACAGCACTCTGGAGGAATTTTGGCCCACTCATCTTTGCAGAATCGTTGTAATTCAGCTTTATTTGAGGGTTTTCTAGCATGAACCGCCTTTTTAAGGTCATGCCACAACATCTCAATAGGATTCATTCTCCTTCAGGATTTTTTGGTAGACAGTAGAATTCATGGTTCCATCTATCACAGCAAGCCTTCCAGGTCCTGAAGCAGCAAAACAACCCCAGACCATCACACTACCACCACCATATTTTACTGTTGGTATGATGTTCCGTTTCTGAAATGCTGTCTTACTTTTACGCCAGATGTAACGGGACACGCACCTTCCAAAAAGTTCAACTTTTGTCTCGTCAGTCCACAAGGTATTTTCCCAAAAGTCTTGGCAATCATTGAGATGTTTTTTAGCAAAATTGAGACGAGCCTTAATGTTCTTTTTGCTTAAAAGTGGTTTGCGCCTTGGAAATCTGCCATGCAGGCCGTTTTTGCCCA
>VUQR01033070.1:0-11846 GCA_015108515.1 Hemichromis elongatus
GCTGTGATGGACGTGAAAGAGTCTGGAGAAGACAAGGAGAACGATATGCTGCCTGCAACGTCGTTCAACATGACAGGTTTGGTGGTGGGTCAGTGATGGTCTGGGGAGGCATATCCATGGAGGGACGCACAGACATCTACTGCGTAGGAAATGGTGCTCTGACTGCCATAAGGTATCGAGATGAAATCCTTGAACCCATTGTCAGACCCTACGCTGGTGCAGTAGGTCCTGGTTTCCTCCTAATGCACGACAATGCCCGGCCTCATGTGGCAAGAGTATGCAGGCAGTACCTGGAGGATGAAGGAATTGAAACAATTGAATGGCCTTCACGATCCCCTGACTTAAACCCAATAGAACATCTGTGGGACATTATGTTTCGGTCCATTAGGCGCCGCCAGGTTGCTCCTCAGACTGTACAACACCTCAGGGATGCCCTCATACAGATCTGGGAGGAAATGCCACAAGACACCATCCGTCGTCTCATTAGGAGCATGCCCCGACGTTGTCAAGCATGCATACAGGCTCGTGGTGGCCACACAAGATACTGAAAAGCATTTTGAGTAGCAGAAATTAAATTTTTGAAAAAATGGACTAGCCTGCCACATCTTCATTTCACTCTGATTTTAGGGTGTCTACACAATTGAGCCGTCTGTAGGCAGAAAACTTTTATTTCCATTAAAAGACTTGGCATCCTTTTGTTCCTAAGACATTGCCCTGTCGTTATTTAGATATCCAACTTCATATTGAGATCTGATGTATCTAATGTGTTTCTTTAAAGTGTTCCTTTAATTTTTGTGAGCAGTGTGTGTATATATATATATATATAGCAACAGTTTTGTCTTAACGGGTTTCACGGATAGATGCGCCTGATCAGCAAAATCTGTTTTGTTTTAGAAAAAAATCCAACTTTTTTAAACTTTAAATAAATCTGCTAAACTATAAAATGTGATTGCATTATTTATAAAATAGGAAAAACCTGCTATAAAGAAATTAACATCAGCTTAAGAGAACAGAAACAAGACATTGTGCCATTCCAGCTACCTGTTCATGATTAGGTTCAGATTTTTTTGCTTGAATTTTTTGTGCACGCTGTTTTATTATTATTATTATAATTGATAATAATATTATTTGGTTTTGTTTTAATGAATTGCATGAAATTATTATAGTATACCAAGGTATAAAATTTAAAATATAAAGCTCAAAACTCAAACACTTAAATTTAATTGAAATAACCTTAGTAGAATAATTAACAGTTGATAAATTAATTTTTTAAAATATCACTATGAAGGGTTTAATTTTTTTTGAAAGAGACAGATATTTTTTTGCGTTCTTGTGTGTTTCTGTGACCAGTAGACCACCTCATTATTGTAATATTGTTTTTTTTTTTAGCAATTTCAACATCAAGCCAGAATAACAAAACTGCCTCAGAGTGACTAAAGCATGCACAATGTATAAAGCATGTATGAATATAACTAAATAATGTTAAAAAAAATACTGTGATCTAAATTAAATTAAATATTTTCAAATTAAGTAAAAAAAAAATACTGTTTACATTCTGTGTATAAACCATTTGTCTATAAAATGTCAAAAAGTCTAAAAGTTCGTCACAACATCATGTCCCTTGTTTCACAGAGTGTGCTTCATTTTTTAATGTCAGCTATTCTCTTTGAACGGTTTAAGGCTGAAAACTCCTGCCACAGCTTTGGCTTGCTCATGAAGCCTGTTAAGAGATAAAAGTGAAATGTCCCAGTTAAATTATGCAGCACTTTCTCTCTGAGGCTCTCCACAGAGGTGCCTGGGGAGAAGGTGAGAGACAGTATCTGCATCCTTCATCAAGCCAACTACAGCACACTTGAGGTGAAGAGGGAGAGAGTGCTTTAACTAAAAGCAGGACTCTGGTTTTCTAAGCTCTTAAAAAAACTCATGCGGCAATGCAGGGAGAGGACGGACTGGGGAGAAATGAAAGAGTGTGTATGTGAATAAGGTCAAGGGTACTTTTTGGGAAAAGCCTATATGAAAAGGCATTGCATGCATTGTGGACGTGAATGGAGTCAATGGGAGTGAGCCAATGACAAAGAAGGCTAGCTCATAGTAGCCTACATGTTGGCTGAAAGTGCTGGGGGCCAGCTCGGCGGATGCAGACAACAGAGGGGCCTGACAGCCACCACTGGGACATTTTCTCAACAAGGTGAACATCCGACATAAAAAGGTATAAAATGTTTGTGGAGAGTGAATGGCATCATGACATAAGCCGAAAAGAAAAGTCCCTTATCTTTAATACTCAGATCCCAATGGAACCAGTCAGAGTTTGAACAAGCTAAAGATAACAGCAAAAATGCAGTTTTTGACATTTTCAGATTCTGTTTTGATGACTTGTATTTGATATAGGAAGGAAACAAAACATTTAAAACCGTTTAATAATGTTCGAATTCTTTGTCTTTGGGACAGAAAACTCTGAAACTAATTCAAAACTCATAACCATAACCCATACGTGTTAATGTGTCATGACTAATGACTGTATATTAATGTTGAACATAAGTGTAAAAATGTAATTTGCTCTACAGACACTGGTTGTGACAATTTGGCACATGTATCCTACACCAAGTATTTTCTGAAATAAAATATTCATGTAGAAGTAAGAAGTAAACAGGCTGGGCTATTTACACATCTGGCATCCAGCTGCCAATAAGTTACTGCAAAGGTGTTTATAGTACTATGACTGCAATTCTATTTGCAGGGTTAGTACTGATTTTCAGCTGAAGTATTAAGAGCTTTATTTGCTTTGCAAAATAAAATGTTTTTGCCAGTAAAACTTATAATTGGAGTACAACACTGTAACTGTTTTGCTTGTTAAAAGTACAAACTGAGTCCCTTAATGTTCACAATCACTCTATGTTTCTTCCTCCTCTAATATACTCTACAATAATCCAGCTAGTTTGTCACTTACTGAAGTAACATTCTCACCTGATGATGGCACTAGATCCAGAGACAATTAATCACAAACTTTGCAAAAATCATCTTAAGAAGAATTGCATTTGTCACAGTCTAACCACAGAAATCCTATATATCTGCGCATGCTCACAAAGATAACAGTATAATTTAATTTGAGTGACTTTTATCAAGCCAATTATCAGAATCAGAATCGCGTTTATCGGCCAAGTATGTGCGTAAACAGATACAAGGAATTTTGTTCTGGTAGATGGCGACTTTCAAGCACAGCAATGTAAATCACAACAGTATACACACACACACACACATATATATATATATATATGTGTGTGTGTGTGTGTGTGTGTGTACTTTTTATATGATAAGATTGATTTTATAAGATCAATCAAAGTATAAAGAGAGTAGGATTTTTTTCCTGTGTAGGTAAACAGTGCAAAACGGAAATTGAATCAGAAAGAGTTGCAAATCAACCACAGAGAGGGTCGGGTGATTTGATTATATTACCACAAATCAATGCAAAGCAGTAAAAAGGCACAAAGTCTACAAAGATAAAAAAAAACAACAACAACAACAAAAGATGAAGAGCTATGGTGATCAAAAGCAGATAAATCAAACTACTGAAAAGGATATGCCGGAATAATTTTAATACATCCAAAGAGATCAAAAGCAAAAAGACAACAAAGAGAGTAATTTGCTTTTAAGGTGCCAATGGGGCCATTGTGTCATAACCTGTCAATCATTACAGTCTTCAGTCTATTGATCGGTGGACTAATGACTTGAATGTTGCATCCACTATTGCATTAGCAGGTAGCACACAAGCAGAGAGCTAAACGTCAAAGTATCTTTCAGGGTGAAACTACAGCCTACTGTGAAAGCTGTGTTAAAAACAACAGGATGAGATAAAAGGCATGTCATGCATGTTTTAACCAGATATCTCTCTTTTAGTTAAGTACATTTTTTTAAGTGGACCTTTTAAACAAACGGTAATTAAGCCATTAACAGGCCAAAATAGACAAAAACCCTAATGCAGGGGTCTGGAACTCCAGGCTTCAAGGGCTGCTGCCCTGCTGGTTGTAGATCTCACCCTGGGTCAACACACCTGAAATAAGTGATTATTTCATTACCAGGCCTCTGGAGAACTTCAAGACATGTTGAGGAGGTAATTTAATCATTTAAATCAGCTGTATTGGATCAAGCACACATCTAAAACCTACAGGACACCGGCCCCTTGAGGCCTGGAGTTGGAGACCCCTGCCCTAACATAAGGTCTCCAACTCCAGGCCTCTGGGGCCAGTGTCCTGTAGGTTTTAGATCTCACCTTAAGTCAACACACCTGAATCACATGATTAGTTCATTACCATAACTTCAAGACATGTTGAGGAGGTCATTTAGCCATTTGAATCAGATGTGATGGATAACGGACACGTCTAAAACCTGCAGGACACCAGCTCTTGAGGCCTGGAGTTGGAGAACCCTAATCTAAAATGTGCAATACACAAAGCTGTGCAAAATAGGCTGATAGCGATATCCTGTACTGTAAAGACAAATGTTGAACTACCTAAAATATGCAGCGACACAACTATGCAACAGATGCTCACAGCTCTAAAATAAATATATAATCCATTCACTCTCTCTAAGCGCAGTCTTTATCCCACATAACGGTCCGTTCCATACCGTGCCACAGTTTAAAAAGGTCAGGCACAAGTGACTTAAAGCTCATTGATCAGCGCGGTTGTCATTCTTATTTTGACCGTACTGGTCCTCAAAGTTCACATTGGCCGTTAGGGACGTCAGTGAAGCAGTGCTCCTGCTGTAATAGGGCACTCGCTTGTTCCAGGTCTGTCCTGTTGGAACCGCCCCACTGATCACAATCTCGACATCCCAATGGCCAAACGGTCATCCATCGACTCATGTACAGAAACCTGAGGTCGGGATTGGGTCAGGTGGACTTCGATCACAAAGACAGCTAAAGGTAGTTGGTCGGGGCGGACGTCAATTAACTCTCTATTGTACGTGGATTGGTGCAGCAGCGCGGGCGGAGTCCTCCACGGGCTCGGTCTGCAAGGCTCGCGGAGAGCGAATGTCGTCATGAGCGGTGGGTAGGAATTAAAACATTGGTGTTTATATTACATTCTACTTCGTAAAACATTATATTTGCATTGAAGAGAAAGCACTAATCATGCTGTGGTACAAATAACTATGTTTTAGGGGTATTCGTGCGGTTGTATGTACCTAAATAAGCAGTGCACTTCCGGCAAAGGGCTCCCTTTTTCTGTAACGTTATCAAAGAGTTTGACTTGCTAGCTACGCGTCAGCTAGCCACAATGCTACTGGAAGCTATGTAGCTGGTCTTTTACTTGTTTCTGCCCCCAAATCGATTTGTGCATTTTCACCTATATGAAACCCAACAGCAGCACACTGAAACATTTTCATGGTGCACGCATTCCAGTCTTGCCCCATTTATCTTTATCAAAGCAAAGCAACACATATATAAGCTAGTCGATAGACATTTGAGTATGCCTCAGTTGAGTTAGCCACCAAGCTAGCTAGCACTACTAACGTTAGCTGCTGTTGCACTGCAAACCAGCCCAACAGACAGTGTTGCATGGCGGCGCTATTTTGAGGCCGCACTTTTCCCCCCATTTGTGTTATTTGCATGACTTAAAGTCACACTCGCATAACTGATGGGAAGCTCTGTTCTTTGTCGTGAAGATTATTTGTTATCAGTAATCCAAAAATGTCTTAGAATGGAGAGATTAGTGGCTCAGCAGGCTGAGATATCCCCGAGTGAAAGTCTGCTGCTTTGGTAGTGATGTTCAGACGTTTCGATTAACACTGCATTTATAATGCTTTTACTCGACGAGGCAGGCAGCTCCAACAGAGGATCTCCTTCCTGTTTGTACAGCTCATCAGCAGCCACGACACAGAGATGGCTTTATTTGTGTGTTAGACTTAAGTTTACTGTCGACAGATGAGCTGGCAGATATAGACGGCACACTTTGTAGAAAAGAGGAATTTCGACTTCAGGCATTTCATCATAACTAGCAAGTTATGGGAACATTTGATTATAGCCCCGACGTCTGCATTGTATGCAGTGCTCTTTTATGTAATATTACACTTGTGGTGCCAGGCACTGGAATGCTGGTGACAGATCCTTTGTGTTCATTGGTTTTGGGATGAGGCTGTCCTATGTCAGGATGCTTAACTGGAATGTGATCAGGGTACCTTAAAAGTCTGTGTTTTTGTTCCTTAGAGTTTTGTTATTTGTATTTGAGTGGCAGGGTGTGTTTGTTGTTCTGTGGGGAGATGTCATGTCAAAGGTGTGGCCTGTGTTCTTGGTCTGCAGCAAAGTTAGTCAAAGTACCCACACAAATACCAGGAACTAAAGTTTCACTGCAGAATCTTGAGTTGTAACACATAATTTCAATGCTTTTAATGTTGTCAGTGATGTATTGCAACATAATTTTCCTCAATAAAAATGTAAGAGAAGTTCAATAAATGTCCATTGTAATATTTATGCATTTTGTGTGTCATATTTGTGGACGTCAATGCTGTTCAAAGGGTGAAGACAAGAAAGATAAACCAACTACATAACTTCTAAGAAGTTATGTAAGTTGTTTCTCTGCAAACTGTGCTAAAGGTACATGCTTTTAAAGATGGGAAGCCACAAACCTGTTTCATAATTTATAACACCTGTTAGATCAGGCAGAGAATAACTAAGCCCAAAACAATACAACCCCAAACAAGTGTTGATGGCAATGTTATTGCAGTTACTGTGATTTTAAAATAAATAAATAAATCTGCACGTTGCAGATCTATGGTGATGAATCACTACTTTATCGTCATCCTGTGTATTTGCCACAAATATTGGGACAATCTGAAGGGTGCCCTGTACTACCATGTGGTTATATATCTCTTCTGGTTGAATTCAGGTGTTTTCCAGTTTAGATATGTAGCTCAACGGATGTACTCATGTCTCAGTAGTATTTATGGTGTTTACATTTGTCATCAATAATTGTATGTTATTGTTAATAGATGCGAAAAATGTCTGCAGGTACGTCTGATCTTTAAAATCCCAAATTAAAATATTTAAGTCTGTCAGGGATTCCATTGGCTTTTAAATCTCATATTTGTGTGTTCTTCTTAAATTTAAAGACATAATTTAAAAAGTGGAGGTTGTATCCTGTGCACTAGCCTTGTTGTAGTTCAAGCAATAATGTATATATGTATATTGCTTTAAACACAGTTCGACAGCAGTTCTGTTTGACAATAACTGCATCGACCTATTTTTGACCATTAGCCTGCTTTGCTTGGCTCTCAAGATTTATCCTGCTCTTAAACTGCTGCTGGGCAGCCTGCCATAAATGTACTTATGCTGACTGTTGAAATAGAAATATAATATACTCAATAAATTTGCTTTCTTTTTCTTATATAATATTTTTGAGTGCAGTCCAATGGAGAGGGCGGGGCTGCAAGAGACTGTGTTTTACAAGGGGCGGGGCTGCCGGAGAATGCGCGTTACAGGGGCCGGGATTTGGTATTAAATCTTTCTTGGCTGACTAAATTTTGAACTGGTTAATGACTTAATTTTAGATTAGACTGGATCAAAAAGTCAAATAGCAACACATGTGCTGCAGTCCCTAAAAGAATTGGCTGTATTTATCAAACAAATCAGTACGAGTCTGCGTCATTCTAAAGGAGTTCTTTAAAGTTTTAGTTCCATACACTGCTTTGCATTACTGGTAACTGTTTTTCAGAGCATGCTTAGAGATTGTTTATGTCATTTGTTGTTTTCTCCCAGGTAGCTCTTTCTAGTATATTCCATAATAGTGGAAGTTTGTTACGCTTGTTATAACTCTTTTATTGATGCAGTTTAATCTGTGAGAATATACAAAATCTCCACTGAGTTACCCAGAAAATGACTAAAAACTGAATAAATGTCTTATTTGAATTTAAATGTAATATGTTGAGTGGAATCTGGACAAGAATAGAGAACACATGGTAGCCTTTGAGGGAAAAGCATTTGTTTCGCATCTCTGTTACTGGTAAATGTGGCTGACTCATGCAAAATGCTTTAACAACAGCAACAAAATGATATATTGACTCTTAAAAGATGGCTTCTAATGACTCTGCTGATACCATGTGTGAGGTGAATATCTTCTCTATAATCAACATATTGGAGGGAAAATATTTTCTTGAAACCTCAAAAACACCTCAACCAAATAAAAAGAAAACAAACAAAAACAACACTGGCATTCCTGAATACTTTAACAGATGTCAGTCATACAAATATCCCACATGTGTGGTGAAAATGAAAGTGTCAGCATGCCAATAAAAGCGTTAATTAGCGCTGTTAATGACATCATTTGTGTAATTGATGGCATTTAGTGATCATATAGCAGCTTAAGTGAGATATTACATGGCTTGTCCTTCACAGAGTTCTTCTGTTTTGTTGTAAAGTTCTGTGATACCCTTGATTAGCTTGACCATTGTTGCAGGCTACCTGAAATCACTCTGCTGTGTGTTTTTTCAGAACAACAGGACAGTATGGCTACCACTGTCGCTGTCAGTCCCAGCGAATACCTTCAGCCCTCCTCTGCTTCAACACAAGTGAGTAGCAGCCACAAGCCTGGGCTGTGCACGCATGTTGCACTGTTGCAATCTCTTCGTTATTGTTGCTCTTAACATTCAATGCGTTCACATTGCTGGACAATGGGCATATTTTTGTGCTAATATACACTGGGTGTATTTTGGGTTTTTACTTTACTTTTTTGTAGAATTCCTTTGATGTTTTTGTTGTTTTTGTTCATTGTAAGCAGACTTTGTATAAGCACTGAGGGTTTTTTACCCCTCAACTGCAAAAGGCTGATGGGGCACTGTTGTCACCCTGCCTGGCGGGCAGCGTTGACACCTAGGTTTGTGAATGCGATAACTTGAGAGCAAGGCGATCTAGGAGCTTCAAATTGATACCATAGGTTTATCTACTAAAAACCTCAGTGGTAAAGTTTTCTGAAACTCTTGTGAATACAATAACTTAAGAACAAGATTGCGTTGAATTTTGAAATTAAATTTATACAAAAACGACACAAAGTTAAAACCTTAATGATTAGTTTATTGTCAAATTTAAGACTGCATTGACTAGGGAAAAAAAACTAGAGAGATTTAAACAAATGATAAAGAACCAGTCAAATGTTCCTCTGTGTTACCCCTGTTTCACCTCTGGCATGTGGACACTTACACCCAATAATTATGGATTGTGGCAGGCTTTATGATTAATTTTTCAAATGAGCTTAGATGGAAAAGCTGCCCTCACTAGTCCATGTGGCAGGATAGAGCTGATGCACGTTATTTAAACAATATATTCTATAAATTCAGTCATGTTTTCCTTTTCAATGTTGATCAATATCTGAGAGGCACACTTGCACAATTAGGAAAATAAATACTATTGACATCACTTTGTGTCTTGCACCATTAGTCACTAAAACCTTTTCACATTTCAGATTTGATTACTTTTGTTGTAGCAACCTTCCTAGTCCCAACTTAGAACCCATTTGTTGCCTCAAGTGCATAAAGCGGTCCAGTGTATGTAAAGTGTGCTGAAGATGGCATTAATGTAGAATGCTTCCCTGTCCTGCAGCTTGACGATCACACATTTGGACCAAAGAGGGGCACAAAGGCATCGCAGGTGGAAACTCCTACACCTACTACACCACTTGATCGCTACTGATAATGATTCGTAATGTGTAGTTGTAGGCCTACCTGTTGGTTTGTGTTAACTTTTGTTTGAGCTTTTGATCTTACTACTACCTGTCTTTCCCTTAGTGCTGAATTCTTCCTGTTCAGGCTGGATTTAATGGAGGCTTGGACTGTGTTTTGTCTTCCCACAGGACACTCAGCCCTCTCCTCTGGCCCTGCTGGCTGCCACCTGCAGTAAAATTGGCCCTCCTGCTGCTCAGGCTCCTGTCACCTCACCGCCAACACAGCCACAACCCCGCCGGCTCCTTCCTATAAAGCCAGCTCCTATAGCCCCGGCTCCACCCAAAAACCTTGGTTTCCTTTCAGCAAAGGGCAATGTGATCCAGCTTCCTGCTGGCCTGGGCTCCACAGCTCCTGGCAGCCCCATCGTCCTTACTATCCAGCAGAGTCCTGCTCGTACCAGCACCTCGGCCCCTCCTGGCATCCAGTATCAGGTGGTGCCACAGATTCAGGGTGCACAAACCATTCAGGTGATGCCACAGGGAGGTCAGATCCAGCTCATACCCGGTACCAACCAGGCCATCATTACCACTCCCATGACCATGCCAGCTCCGGCTGCAGCCACTGCTCCTGTCACGCCACAGAAGACTGTAGCCATCAAGCCCTCCCTCAAGTTGCGTAAGCCAAACAATACAGCTACAAACGTTGTGCAGCTGCCCAGTGGACTTACACTTCCCCTCAACGTGGCTACAGGAGAAGTGGGTGGGACACAAATCATCACAGAGACAGCTGCAGCCCCTCCCACTCCTGGAAAGGGACGACGAGGGAGGAAAAAAAAGGCGGTACTGGCTGCTGAACCTCCACCACCGCCTCCAGCACAGGCTGCCTCTCCAACCCCAGAGCAGATGGAGACCATCCTAATAGAAGCTGGTGACAACATCATACAGGTACACCTGTTTGTTATTGTTTCTAGTTCATACAAGCACAAAAGAGAACACAATTTCTTTTGTTAAAAGGTAATCTTCAGACGGTCTTAATTGTCTTCATTATTTATTTAAGTCTATCAAAATGTAATCTTACACAAACACAGCTTTGAAGACATGTATGGCAGACTCAGCATCTACTTTTACTGCTCTGTCTAGCTCCAGGGGAGGAATTCATTCAGCTGATTTTGGTGCTACTTGACCATTTACTGTATGTTAAGCAGAATACCCGAAATGTCATATATATTTAAGTAATTATCAATTATTTTATTATTTGATATGAGCGATGTGAGCGCCTACAAAGCGGCCTCATACGGCCTGCGGTGCACGGTGAGAGATGCCAAACGTCGGTACCGGGAGCGCGTGGAGTCTCGCTTCCACCAAGGCGACACATGGAGTATGTGGCACGGACTACAAAGCCAGGGAAACTGCGCCGATCAACGCCGACTCTGCATTCACCAACGAGCTGAACCAGTTCTACGCCCGTTTCGAGGTTAGCCAGGTGGCTAATGCTAACTACCGCCTGACAACCGAGGACGGTGACGTCATCAGAGGGAGACCGGTGATCAGCATTGCGGAGCACGACGTCCGAGCGGCACTGAGGAGAGTGAACACAAGGAAAGCGGCGGGGCCAGACGGCATCACCGGCCGTCTGCTGCGCTGGTGTGCTGACCAGCTAGCAGGTGTGTTCACTTCCATCTTCAACGAGTCCCTGGCGAAGTCTGTGGCCCCCACATGCTTCAAAAGATCCATCATCATCCCTGTACCCAAGAACAGAAGGCCCTCATCCCTGAACGACTACCGGCCAGTTGCACTGACCTCAGTAGTAATGAAGGTGTTCGAGAGGCTGCTGAAGGACATCATCTCCTCCTCCATCCCAGTCACTATAGATCCGCTCCAATTCGCCTACTGACCCAACAGATCCACAGAGGATGCCATCGCCCATGTCCTGCACACCACCCTTAGCCACGTGGACAAGAAACCGAGTAACTATGTGAGACTGCTGTTTGTTGACTACAGCTCAGCGTTTAACACAATAGTGCCCAGCAGACTGTTCACAAAGCTGAGGGATCTAGGACTCAACAGCCGTCTGTGTGCATGGGTGTTGGACTTCCTTACTGGCAGAACTCAGGTGGTGAGGGTTGGTAGGTGCGTCTCTAACAGCATCACCATCAACACAGGAGCACCACAGGGCTGTGTCCTCTCACCACTGCTCTA
>VUQR01033071.1:0-11192 GCA_015108515.1 Hemichromis elongatus
TTCCAATATTTGGCTCCATCATGTACCGTTGGACCTCAATATTCGCGTCTGCTGTCACATTTTGTGTCTGGTCTGCCTGACACTTTCATCCAGGCGACGCCACAGGTTGTTACCTAAACAATAAGGAGAGTTTTATGTGATACTAACAATTCAATTTTCAATCCAATTTTATTTATATAGCGCCAAATCACAACAACAGTCACCTCAAGGTGCTTTGTATTTTAAAGTGAAGACCCTACAATAACAGAGAGAAACCCCAACAATCAAAACGACCCCTTTTGAGAAACCACTTGGCAACTGCGAGAAGAAGAACTCAGTTTTAACAGGAAGAAGGTTTTTGAATGTTTATGAATGTTACATCAATCTTACATCTGTATTTTCAAGCCGACATCTTTCAAACATGTTCCACATTTTCATGAAAACATATTCAGATGCTGTTCAGCTGTAAATGTCTGGATATTTCCAACAAACACCTGCGCTGTTTGGCATCGTTTGCACTATGAATAGAAAATGTTTCTACAGTCATCAAAAAATGTGCAGGATCTGTGTGAAGGTGTCCTGCATTGTGTGTTCGACCATACCTGTTCCTATATAGTAGCAGGTCCTGTGCATACGGCCGATGAAGAGCTCCAGACCGATGATGGCATAGATGATGATGACGAAGAGAACCAGCAGAGCGATGTGAAGCAAAGGTACCATTGCCTTCATGATGGAGTTCAACACAATCTGCAGACCTGATAGACACACACAGCTAAACATGTGGACAACTAATGAGGATACACACACACAGTGAGTCCACTCCACAGTCTAGGATACTTACTGGGGACTCCAGAGACCAGTCTGAGGGGCCGCAGGACTCTGAAGGCTCTTAGAGCTTTGACATCCAGACCTCCAGGCTTCCCAGGCATGTGATGGGTTGTTGCTTGCTCGCCAGTTGACTTATGAGTCATTGTCTCCAGGACAACACTGAACAAGCTGTGCAAAAAGCACCAGAAGAAGAAAAGGAACCTCAAACTTTATGATCTAGCGCATTGAAATGTGGGCTTCAGTTGATCTATTAGATTTGGTCTCATTTAGACCAACATCTGACATTGACTAGGATATGTTGAACATCACAAAAGTGTTGTTTTGTTTTCCAGCAGCTGCAGAAAACAATGATGTCATCCATATATATGTATATAAAAAAACATATGACACCCTTCAACTCCCCCAGAGCTCATCCCATCAGCCTATTGCTGGTCTATCTTTTAAGCCAAATGGCATAACCTTAAATTGGAAGAGGTCCAGATAAAGGGAGTTATCTCTCTCACCTCGGGGTCCATTTTTACCTTCCAGTAACCTCTATAGAAAAGAGAGCAGCAGCACTGTCCAGTATTTCTCGTATTGCTCAAATAGGTTTCTATTTAATTCAAATGTATTTATACAGTGCCAAATCACAGCAACAGTAACCTTCCACGAAATGGAACTACTGTGGGAGATGCCCAAGAAGAAACTAATGCTTTAGTTAAATCAGGATGTCCTCAATGAGCAATGGTTTTTGGGGTGAATGTCGTTCCCTTCCATGTTAGTCCCACCTTTTTAACCAATCAGTGTTCAGTGGTTATAACTATATGCTATCAGGTGTTTAGAGGACTGCATGCAAGAACATTTATTTTAGTTGCATACCCCATTCTGTAGGGAAATACCTACACAAACTGACACAAACCCAGTACCATCAAACAGGCACAGGTCATTAAGGTAAGTGAAATTAAAAATACATTTACAAATACAAACGATCACAATCATGAACAACATAATCAGGCAATCACCAAACTATCACAAATGATGTTAGATCATGACTGACTGACTGTGCCTTCTAAGTTCATGTTAAATTATGCAATCCATCAAACGTCTGTCACAGAGGCTAATCAGGTGGCAGCAAGTTAATGTGAACATTCACCTCTTCCGGCAGAGAGAAGCCTCAGGCCGGGTGAACCATGACCCATTAATCATCATGTAACACGCGTTTGCAGGCATACTGTATGGACAAAGATTATTTTAAAACTGTGCGATTACGCTCCACTGGAAGGACTGAAAATGCATAAGTTTGGATCCAGCTTCAGTCCACGAGCTGGCGAGTGCCATCCTGCTGCTTCAAACAGCACCTGTGCCTGCTGGAGGCCCGGTCTGATAAAGCCACTTCATCTACAGTCCCACTAGCTGGAGGGAGGAGAGACTCTGCAGTTTGTGATTCTGCATTAAAAAAAAATATCACAAACTGGATCAGGAGGAAACCCCAAATACAAATGTCTGACCAAACAAACACATCAGATCAAGGTGTGGCTTATTCCAGCCGAGGCAGATGAATTACTCACTGACTAAACAGAATAAAAGCTAAGGAACCTGCAATAACCCCCTTAAACTCCCCTGGAATACTTCTACACATTTACACTCTCTGAAATCTATAATGTTTCAACATCTATCAATAAAATATCCCAAAAAAACTATTTGTTTGTTTGCAACTGTTTTGCAGAACATGTCTTTAAAAGGAAAAATGCCTTTAAAGTAAATCCAGCTTCATGACTTAAAACTCTAAAAAGAAAACAAATCAAACACTAAACTCCTACAAGAAGTCCAGAGTGTCCCACATATAGCATCCTGACTGAAAAGTGGAACATGGCTTCCTCAGGCTGTGTTACTATGACAACAGGGTTTATCATCATCATCATCACCATTATCACCCCAAGGACATCCAGTCACATCAGCGTCCTGCAACAAGGACACAAACTAACAAAGAGAACCAAGGTTAGGACCTGCAGGACTGAGTGTGATCTCAGTCAGCGACTGATTGGAGGAAGTGACTCAGAGCTGCTGCCAACCTGTTAAACTAATGGGCTATATTTACTCTGGGATGTAGTGAAAAACTGATACTTTAACAGTCTATTCAAAAATCATGAATTTCCATGAAGCCATTTCTTTTGGCTTGTAGCGAAGGCAGAATACATGCTGCAGATTTGACAGATACTGCACAATAAATTGCCAAAATTGATTCAACACGATGAAACAGCAATATCTGCAGCAAATCTTCCATCTATCCATCCATCCTCTTAACTCAGTCTAATTCAGGTGTCCCAGCTGGCAGTGTGGCACCCTGGACCATACCCACTCAGAAGGGACCTTGCATCCAGTGGAGTCAAACCCAGAGACCTCAGAGATAACATCTCTGAGCAAAATCATCAGCAACTAAAATGACAACACATCGTTCGGATGTCTTCAGAAACCTAAGAAGAACCAGCCTGCAGCAGTGGAGTACCAGAGGTTCAGGGTTAAACTCGACATGTTCCTGCAAAGCATCGGGCAGCTTCAGTTTCCTGGATGAGTTCAGTTAAGTGTGCAGAAATCAGAGCTTAAAAGACAGAACCTGCAAACTGAGTGAATCTGTGACATCACCGATGGGTCTGAGTCTGATTTACTGTAAGTCCTGTGCAGTCAGATCAGATCTGCTGCTGCAACATGCAGAGAGCATGAAAGGAAAGGATCCCAGAACACGGGGGAACCAGAAGCTCTGTACAAAAGAGCTTAATAGTCTAAAGTGAGAACCATCTTTTGATTTTTCCTTACCCAACTATGACGATGACAAAGTCGAGCAAGTTCCAGCCATTGCGAATGTAGGAGCTGGGGTGCATCACCAGACCGTAGGCCAGGATCTTTAGGAAGGTCTCCACGGTGAAGATGATGAGGAAGACATACTCTACTTGTTCCTGAAACACACAATATGTTCCATGTCTGTGTGCGTAACCTGCTAAACGTGGATGTGGAGGAATTGTGAGTATTTCAGAGGATTACAAATCTGTCCTCAATTCTGACACACGCACGCACACACACACACACACACGTTCCTCTTTCTACACTTATGAGGTCCATCATTATATGGAGGCATTATTAGTCACATTGTTTGATACAAGCTCAGGTCCTGACTGACCTTTAGCCTAAAACTTAAGTCTTAACCCACCAGCTACGGCATCGCCACAGTGGGCTGATCCACATGTTTGATGTGGCAGATTTTGTATGCCCTTCCTCACGCAACCCTCAAAGGATTTATTTCTCCACCAGCAAATATGTAAACCACTACATTCTGAAGCCTCAGACAGCCACGATATTGCACCAAACATCTTCACTTTAAAACATGTCCTCACAAAGATACACAAACACACTTATGTACCGAACTCATCTTGCTCTGCTGGCCTTCATCAGCTCTAAATCTCTCTGTGAGCAGCACAAAATGTTATCATTTTAAATACATGTTTGATTGTATTCCTGTTTGCCCCTTTAATTCCTTCGCACAGGTGTGAGGAGTATTTTCATGCTTCACTAGACATGGACAGTATCTGTGACACAGTATCAATAACCCAGTTTTTATGACAAAAATAATAACAAAAGCATTTAACTAATGCGTTCAGATATCATCAGTAAGTTTCAGTATCATGGTAAAACGTGTAATAGACACCGCAGGCCACCGTGTCCAGTTTACGCTTTGCCTCTCCAAAACATGACATGGACACACATGCAGAAACTGCATTACTGCATGCAGAAGTTGGATTACCTGCAGGGGGAGATAATGTAAAATTTATATAGGTGTAAAGGTGTTAATAATGTCTGTTTAAAAGGTTTCCCGTGGTTATTTTCATGGTGCCTGAAATAAATATCTCCCTCTGCTGTTACTGCAGCTTCTGCATACGTGTCCATTTCACGTTTTGGAGATGCAAAGCGTGAAATGGACACACTTTGCTTTTCCCAAACAGTGGATCGCTGTGTCTATTATATGCTTTGTTGTGATATTAGCTTGAGCTGCTTATTTCCTCTTTTAAAAGCTCAACACTAGAATAATAATAATAATAATCATAATAAAGTTGTAGCCGTACAGCTAAGTGACAAACTGAAACTAAAAAGCAGCGTTGCAGCGTTGCAGATTCAGCCAGCAATCCTCTGCAGGTTTATCTCTACCACAGACCGCTGAACATTAACTCTGTTTCCACAGTGGATCCATAAATATCAGCCTGGGCTCCTTTCACGCTGCTTGGGCCAAACGTGTAGTTACTGTGATTTGTGTTTGTCGAGTGAGGCAGAGATGTCACTTCAGCACAAAGTAAGCGCCTGAACAGCGAGTACAGTTCAACTGTAAGTGAAGATGGAGAGACACAGACATAAAGAGGAAAGCGAGGAGGACCCGGACCATCAGAGCAGAAACTCCTCAGATCTGATCACAAACCTGTCAGTCATCTACTGCATCAGCATCCACGACCTATGACTTCTACCACAGGAGCAACACACACAGTGGAGCTTTATTCTAGAGAACAATTGTTTCTGAATCTGTAATCTGTGCACAAACCACGGGGCAACTTCTGGGGCTAAAACACACTCAACACAAAAAAAGGTACAGCCAGTATTTACAAAAGAGCACGGTGACAAGACTGTGTGTAAGGGAACCCAGAGATGTTTTCTACTGACATTGTTGCATCTGTGTTTCTGGGTGTAGTTTCTATCTGAAAGTGCAAAATACAGGGAGGAGAAATAAAGATATAAGTAACTTTAGTGAATAGCTGTCCACTAGGGCTCACCTCCGCTTACTGAGGTCACTAAACTGGACCTCTGACCTGTGTTTAGCTCTGAGTAGTTTTATTTCAGTTTTGGTGAAAAGCGTTATCTTTGGAAGGTTGTGTTTTTATGCGCATTGCACCCAGTTTATGGACGCCGCTTCTACCCAAACTTGCATGATTGATCGATTTCTTAGCAGTCTACCCTGTAGTCCAAATATCCTTCGTTGGAGCTTAGCTTTAGCATCACATGTGCTTCACTTTCATTCCCGCCCTAGAGGCTGGAGGAGAACTTAGCGTAGCTTAGCATGAAGACTAGAAGCAGAGGGAAAGAATTAGCATAGCTCCAGGAAAGGAATGAATATCACCAAGTCCAAAGTTTCATGTTTCTGTTTGATGTGAGACTACATGGTCTCTATGGTTGATGAGTAATTTTAACTACCTGAGTCCAGTGTGTTTATGACTGCTTGTCTGATCTCACCAGATCATGGTTGGTGGAGTTGGAGTCATCCTCAGGGAACGGTTTGGAAACTCCCAG
This sequence comes from Hemichromis elongatus, assembly GCA_015108515.1. Classification (NCBI taxonomy): domain Eukaryota; kingdom Metazoa; phylum Chordata; class Actinopteri; order Cichliformes; family Cichlidae; genus Hemichromis; species Hemichromis elongatus. The sequence continues at coordinate 6,112 of VUQR01033071.1, forward strand.
GGCGACACAGTTTGCAAAGATGGCCAACAGGATGAAGATATCAAACGGCCTGAGAGCTCCATTCAGGAAACAACTAAAAACAACCTTTGTTTTTGACACAAGGACTAAATTCTAACCACCCTGTGATATTTTTGCAGACCTATAAATCATGTAACATCGTCTGTAGTACATGAGATTTTCTAATGTCGCCTGCTAGACTCTGAAGATATTTTATAGAGGACCTGTTCTGCAAATGTCCAGCTCTATATTTTTATTCTTGGACTCTAACAAAGTACCTTTTCATGAGTACCAGTTCTAATAAATTATATACTAGCCATTTATGCAGCTCAATTATTCCCCCCAAATTCTGTGCAGATAAAATAATCTACAAATATATATGTTTATAGATTTTATGATTGTAAACTGACAGTCTAGACAATAATCTAAACTTTTGGCCACATTTGAAATGAACATCCAAGGTCACTTGGTGAGCATATGACCATATTGCATGTGTCTGAAATGTAGAAGCCTGCGTTCGAGTCCTTTGCTGAGTGTCTTCTACAACTCTCACCTCCCCACTGTCTAATATTCAGTGCATTATAAGTAAATGGCAGAATATCACATAAAAAGCAGATAATGTCATCATTAATCTGGGACTAATTAACCTCTCCTTAAGGTGAAAGAATTAAATGTAAAGCTGGCAGTGAGCCGGTCACAGTAAAGGATACTTCCACTCGACAATATGGAGCGCAGCCCGTCTGATCGGGTTGTTGAGTTTCAGACAATATAATGCCCGGGGAGCTCGCTGGACCTGATTAGTGCCCTGCACCTGAGGAGGAAGTGACATCAAGCATGTCATCAGTAGCATCATCAACATCGGCAACTCTACAGTCCTCCTTTATTTTGCCCTGCCAAAAATGCTTCAGGTCAGTAGCTCCATATTATAACCGAAAACCTGCCTTCAGGGTGACCAGGAGCTAAAACCTTCCACATGCGTGTTTAAAGTGTTTTCTCACCTGTTTCTTAGCGTGTTGTCCTCTTTTTCTCTGCGTTCCCGTTGAACTTGTGGTCGAGTGAAGCGTGTCTGTTCTTGTCATCCTCACACCTCCTTCGTTCTCTCCATCCAGCTCTTGATCCCACTCCGCGTTACTCTCCTCACCTCCTCCTTCCTCTCTGTCCCCTCTTCCATCCACCTCTCCACCCTCCTCCTCTTCCTCCCCCTCACCCTCTCCCTCCTCCCCATCCACAGCTTTGGCGTAGCCATTACGACCAGAACCTGGAGACAGAGAAACGTACAGGAAAAATGCAAAGAAGTCAAAACCTAAAAGGTTTGGTCAGTTTAAGCATCAAGCTGGCACTGAGGCAGCGCTGAGGTGTTTGACTGTTTAACATCCAGGCATTCATGAAAAGGAGTAGTACTAATTCTATTCAATTCAGCTTTATTTATATAGCAATAACAACAGTCACGTGAAGGTGCTTTATATTAGAAGATAAAGATGCTACAATAAACCTTAACAGTCAAATGACCCCTCAGGAGCAAATAAGCTAATAAAGCAGGGGTCCCCAATCCCAGTCCTCAAGGGCCGGTGTCCTTGCAGGTTTTAGATCTCACCCTGGGTCAACACACCTGAATCACATGATTAGTTCATCACCAGGCCTCTGGGGAACTTCAAGACATGTTGAGGAGGTAATTTATCCATTTAAATAAGCTGTGATGGATCAAGGACACATCTAAAACCTGCAGGGACACCGGCCCTCGAGGACTGGGATTGGGGACCCCTGTAATAAAGACCCGCAGAGACAAAAGAACCCAAGAACAAAACTCTCAACCACAAGCTAAGCGACGTAGTGTTTGGAGTGGAGTGAAAAGTGCTTTCAGCTCTACATCGCAGCGGTCCCCAACCCCCGGGCCATGGACCGGTACCGGTCCGTCAGTCATTTGGTACCAGGCCACGAGAGTTGAGGCTCGGAAGTGAAATTTTCAGGGTTTTTAATGATTTTTATCATTATTATTTATTGTTTTTTATTGTTAACTCAGTTTCCTTGGGTCTTTTCTCATGTGTTATGAATACATTTTCTTTTTTTTTGGTACCGGTGCTGGTTTTACTTTGTTGTATTTATCGGCGACACCTTAAAGGCCGGTCCGTGAAAATATTGTCCGACATAAACCGGTCCGTGGTGCAAAAAATGTTGGGGACCGCTGCTACATCGTAGAAATCAAACAGCCACTCCATGAATCCACAGCATAATATAGAAGAGCCAGTTGGACAGGAAAGACTCAGCCGCACATCTGCGTCTAAAGGTCAAAGCTCACTCGTTTGTGGATTCTAGTGTTCACATTTTTTCACATTTGAGGAGTAAAAGAGACCCTCTATGTCGACTGTGAATGAAGATCTTTAAACAGTGGGGTGGCTTACGACACCAACTGTGTGCCACCTACAACGCAGACAACGAGATCCTGTCCCAGGTACCTCAACCCCCCACACATGTTGTGTCAGGTGACCTAAAAAAAGTCTCACAGCAGTTTCATCTTTTCAAACTCTTCAGTATAGCAAGACCTGGACGACCATCACCTAATCATGTCATGCCCCTGTATGAGCAGCATGTTGGAACCTGACGAGAGCTGTATGCTGCACAAGCAAAAGAAATAATCAATTCATTGTAAATAAACATATTCACATGCCTGTAACACCGTGTGCCTTTGGTACTTTCTACCACGGTGGCAACAAACCTAAATTCTTCATTAATTTATCTCCTGTTGTCAGCAGTTTAGGTGTTTGTGGCCATTAACCAGTCTGTCTGTAACACGAGTGTCATTTCTCCTTCTTCTGACCTCACTACAAGGTCAAAGAGAAGAGAAGCATGACACGGAGAAAAGAAATGAGGTAAAATGAACCGTGAGGAGGAGGAGAGAGAGAGAGATGTGATAGAATCCAGAGGAGGTGAAAAAAAGAAATTGTAGTGAACAGCTGTGACCTAGATCTGTGTGTGTGTGTGTGTGTGTGATCTAGGCTGGGATTGATGTGTTGGTACCTGACCACACACACACACACACGTTTGCCTTATATACTTAAGAGGACCTCAACACTGAACCCTAAAACCGTCAAACCCTGAAACAGATGTAACTCAAAGGGTAGGAACATCCACAGGTCCTCACAATAATAGCAAAACAGGGACACACACACACACACACACAGATTACATCTCCCTCTCTCCATTTAGTCCTTTCCTAGAGTTCTTGTATTTCCCAGAATGCATCGCTTTTGCATCCAGCTGTCCTTTATTTACCACGCAGGTAGAGACGGTAAGAGCAGAGTGGGACCGATGGATGCCTTCATGGTCAGTGGGAAAAACCGCCCTTACACATATTAAGCATCAAACAGTTTGTTTGTGCAGCCTATCTGACCATGTTTCTTGTATTATGTTATTATACAACTGGCTCTTCTATATTATGCTGTGTTATTATTGTTGTTGTTGTTTTGTATAATAATATATTATTATTGTTTTTTTATTTTATAGAGCTTATGTGGTGGAAAAACTCTATACAAAAGGAAAAACTAATCTCAGTAGCAATTATAATATCTTTTACGAAGGCTTAGCTTACTTCGTGCTGATGCACAGAGTACACAGTAGCAATGTTCCCTCTAATTTTTCATGTGTCTGAGCAAACACACAAACTCCCTGGGCGCTGCCTTGGACCACTGTGAGCAACATTAGACGTGTGCACTGTGGTCACGCCAGCATTGAATCCATCCAAGTTACGTGGTTTATTAATCTCATTACAGCATTTACATTTATGTTAGAATACTTTTTAAAGTGCTTTAGCACACTTACAATATAAATTAAAAAAAATCTTGTTCATGACCTGTGTAGTATGTTAACATTACTGGAAGTAAAAATAACTTGAACTGCAATTTTGAAAACACAACTTTCTGGGTTTTTTTTTTATAAAGCTTTGACTTGTATTGTGAATATGAGTCTGTGGTCTGGGAGAGAAACACAAATTATTTGTGCCACTCCAAAAAATAATGTCTGTCCACAAGACAACACACTAACTTTAGACTCCAAACACGCTAAACGTCGCAAATCTCTCACACCTCAAACATCGCCGTCACTCCTAAACTTCCCCCTACCTAAACAACTAAATGCCATGCTGTCCTATCATTTTTTAAAGGTCGACATGGTACATTTTTGCACCAATAGGAAAGGGTGGGGTTTTTTTTGTTTTGTTTTTGCTCACAGGCTGATAATGCTTTCGAGCACTTTCCTTATAAAACACCATTTTTACTGTTTCTTCCCGCAATAGATATAAAAAACCAAACATTGCACATGTTTTTATCATACTTCTGTTTTTACGTGGTCTATCAACACAATTTAAAAACTGGTATAACGTCCATCCTTCCGTCTGTCCTGTTCATGTCTCCAATGGTTGTACACATTATCATTAACGTGGCTTCACTCCACATCAGCCACGCCGCTTTGCTAGCTAAAACACCGGTGTCGGCACAAAAGGGTGCTCTCATAGCCTGTCAGCAACGTTGGTTAACCGCGTATATACGAATGTGAATCGCATCATTGGCTGGAGCCAGTCACCGGACACTTACTGACTCACACTGCAAAACAGAAGTGTTAACATATTCATTTTAATTTCAATTCAGGTTAGGTTTTTTGTGTGTTTTATTCTTGTGTGTGTGCAACACAGATTTTCTGTGCTTGGAGACCATGCCAGCACAGTAGGTATATACTACAGATATATTATCTATATTGACTGTTAAAGGACATATTGACAGTGCTGACCGGACAAATAAAGGCTACCCAGCGTGGTTTGGAGTGGTAGAGAGGACAAAAGGGGAAGCATTTACATAGGGTGACCAACCGTCCTCTTTTCCCCGGACATGTTCACTTTTCACGTTCCGTCCGGGGCAAATGAAATTTCCCGCATACCGTCGGTCGGCATAAATGGGAGGCGGAGTGCACCGTGTGCAGAGCTGGCACATACGTTTGTGTGTCTAACAAAGGTGCGGGTGATCTTGTTGCTCACATGGACACAGAAAAGCATAAAAAGGCTGTGCGAGGCGAAAATTCATCTACTAAGTTAACTG
>VUQR01033072.1:0-21609 GCA_015108515.1 Hemichromis elongatus
TTTGTATATGTTAAAAATGTGTAAAGGTAGTAGCAGGTGCTTCTACAGCACCTCCCCTATATTAGTATCAAGGCAGCTTGCAAAATAATTTGAAGATAGCATTTCTGGAAACTCTCTGAAATTATGTCAATAACCTCTGCATTGTTTCCATAGCAACTGAAGGCCCTGTCAGTGTAGTGTAACCACTGAGCTGCAATGTTGCTTTTCTCCCTCGGGTCACTTCTCTAAGGAGCTTTCTTTACCTCTGTTTCTTTTATGTCAAATTTACATTAAAAAACTCACATCCACAAGTAAACACGTAGCACTCAATAAGATGGTCTATGTGAAGTGGAAGCAAAGGAAATGCACTTGTAACACCAGCTCACATGTGTACCCAAAAGGGGTTTTGTCAAACTGCCTATTTAATCAATGGATGCATACACATAGAGCTGAGAGTAACCATGCATTGTTGAATTCAGAAGAGATATTTATGTGTGAAAATCTTAGTTACGTGTAATAGGCTAAGCCAATGAGAGAGAAACCATCGTCTCTGATTTGTCCCGTGGACCTCGCCTTTGTGTGGTGGCCAAGCTTTCATCCTTCATTTGTCTCTGCTGTCAGCAACAAAATGACAGATAAGAGAAAAACCCACATCATTTATATTTAACATCTGAGGGAGACACAAAGACAAATGTGGGTAGGAAATACCCTGCAATTTTCTTTTTGATCATATTTACCTAAAAAGATCTTGCGTTACAGCCTCTCTCGCCTCTCCCCCGAAATGCAAATGACAATCAGAACCACACAGTGCCGTAGCACTTTTTAATCAACTATTAGTTAACTATCTAATCAACCATTTGCCAACTAATTAAATCTCGTAATTGCCCTACTTAATAGGTAAAAGTGATTTAATTAGCATGGCTGGCTTCTCTTTAAGGTTGAAAGGAGAGATGCAGAATGGTGCAATGACGGGCAGCTCGGTCCGTCCTAATTTGCTTTTGAGTCACCTGCAGGTCATCTGCATTTATTACCTGTCAAGAATATTGAAGACATGGACCTGACAAGCACAACATTACACGTATGTGTACACATCAGTATTGTACATGGAGATATTGCATGCGTGTCCTCTGTAAACATGGTTATTTATATGTATGTTGTACTAGTATTTTTTAGATGATAATATTTATAGGTGTAGATATTCTTTGTGGGCCAGCATCATACTTTCATTTTGCAAGTGACTTTATTAATTGGTGTGGGCCACAATGCCCATCCTTACAGCTGGGTAGGTATAGTTCTGACATACGTAAAAATGTATACAGACAACAGCAAATCCCATCGTTAGGTGCAAGTGGTGCAAGGTGTTAGAGAGAAACATATTATATGAAGCAAAAAAAAGGGTTATGCAATACAATAAAAAGCTCAAAGTGTCCACCTTTGTTCTTCAACACACTCTGAACTCTCTTGGTTTTCCGGGCTTCTCAAAAGACATTGAAAGCTCTTCTTGGGTGTTGACTGCCTTTTGTTCTGTTCTCAGTCAAAATGAAACATCCCACACTGCTTCAGTAATGATGATGAGGACCAGGCTCTGGGGAGGCTTTTCTGTCCAGATACATTTTTACTGCACTGACAACATGTTTGGGGTCATTGTTGAAAAATAATCAGATGCTTGAATTCACTCCATATAACCTGTTGGCACTGAGTTTCAGTCCAGCTCTTGTGTAATTTGGCAGAGCTCAGCCTTTTGTCCTTGTTAGACAAGATGCAGGGTCAGATGCAGCTCTCGGGTCACGTGTCAGGTCTTTGTTGGATTCTTTCTCTCTTTCTTAAGGACATTAATTTCATTTCTGCTTATCTGCTGTAGATAGTTTTGTAGGCCTTCCACTTCTTTTGTCCTTCACTTGACAAGTTAAATTCTCTAAGGCCACCCTCCACACCACGCTGAGATATGCCAAGTTTACAGACAATCACCTTGTTGGTGCAAAAACATAATTTTATGCACGGCAAACTGTATTACCTTTAATATTTTTCATAGCTTTAGCTAACGAAATGGGAACAAACTACACGTTTTCTTGTGACAACCATTCTAACACCGAAGTTATATAAAGACGTGATTCATAGGTCAGTGTTACATGGTTCAGTGCACAAACAAACAGAAAACATTCCCATAAAATGGTCAAGTGCAAAAACTGGAACAAAATAAAAATGAGTGAAAAATTAGCCAGTGTACAAAGTAAAACTCTAAAATATGCTGAGAATAACTGTTGCTCAAGACCACTTTAAAAAAAATCACACCGATGTCTGGCTTCTGGGGAAAAAAAATACGGAGAAATGAGCAGTGACTTGGCACTTTTGCACACTACTGTTCATTATATTTGAAAAAATTATGCTTTTGTTAAATAATACAAGAATGAGAAAAGACATAACATTGTTGTGTTTTTTTTTAAAACAGCCAAATCTATTTAGTAGAGTACACATTTACAAATGACACAAGAACTGTTTGCATACATTACAGCAAGAAAACTGAACAGCAACTAAATAAGGCTTATTTTTCCTTTTAACCATTCAGTCGTCCATCCATTCACTCTGCATCTGAGATGTGGTTTCTGGCACCATCCCAGTTCGAGTCCTCCCCTTTGATAGGTCTCACCCCCTCCCATCTGATCCAAATATTCTAATGAGAACACTCTGTTTCTCTGTTAGATCTGTGTATTAGTATACAGAAGGCATGGCACAAGAGTTTTCTGTGAGTAGCAGGTGGGGGACACCACACAGAGACGCTCAGATACACACAAGCTGTACAAAATCCTCTGTCATCTGATTTGTGTCACATTGTGATGCCTGCTCTCTAGGGTATTGGTGGGTGAAAAAAAAAGGCATTGGGATTAAATACTTATGTCAGATTAGCTGTGTTTTGCTGTTTTATATTGGATGCATGCGAATGTGTTCCCTCACTCACAAATATTTAATACTTACTGTTCCATTATTGCGGCAACTTTAAGAGGTTTAATTCCCGAAACATTTGCACCGATGAGGGCTCAAATTATGTGTGAAACTTTCAAACACGCACAGTAAAATAAGCATTAGACATCACAGTTGGTAGTGCATGCTCACTTGCGAGGAAATTAGCATTACTATGTCCTTTTCTTTTCTAGACAGTGCCAGACATTTGGCTGATAACACAGAAGGGTTTAACAAGGAGCATACATCACTAACAGCAAGGTTCATTAAAGAAACGCACACACATGTGTATACCCAAATGAAGAAATGTTTGTACACACGGCGTTCTCTAAGTGTGAGTCGGCCTTTCGAAAGTGTTACCCTTCTATGTATATTGTGTGTTGAGTTCTGCCTGCATAATAATCACTGCATTCTCTGGGTTGCTAGGTTTTCAATCATCTTAGTTACTGTTTCAGTGTTTTCAGCCGCACTGCTGAGTTCATCGAGTCTGCACATCATCAAGAAACCTTAATGAAGACAAGAGTCTTTCCTTTCCACTTTATTGTCTGGAGTGGTGACATGCAGTGCACATATGTTTTTTGTATTTGTTCAGGTTTTGTTGGACTATATAAAGATGCAATTTTGTTACGGTTTTTCTAATACAGGCACGCATCTCTGTTTTTTGTATTTTTTTTTTTCATGTATAGAGCAACTGAAATGATAGAAGTTGTCTGTTTTCTCCAGTGTGACAAGAAAAATGTTGATTTGTGTTCATATGCGGAGTCATGTATTCTTATATATAAGTACTTTTTGTGCCTGCACCCTAAGAGGTTGACAAATATCTTTTTCCCAGAGAAAAAAATTTCTAATGCTATTTAAAACTCAACACACAAAGTGTTATAGTTTAACACATTTATAAAAGAGCTAATCTGTCTCTGACATTTCTCGTTCTCTCCCTCTGCTTTGCTATCAAAAGTGATAAGACACGTTGCATTCATATAAAGAAAGTTTTCCCATCTCTCCTTGTTCCACAAATGGCTGACATGACAGTAGTAGGTCACCTTGCTCTGGTCAGATGAGGTATTGAGAAGAACTCAAACTTGTGTCTGACACTGTGCCTGGGGCTCATCGTACCCAGGCTGGGAACAGAACGTTATGCAGCTGATGGCAGGTTTAATTTGGACTACTTAACACCCCGTGTTCTCCAAAGCTGTTAAAGCTGCACAGAGAGGATGCCTTTCTCTCAATCGACTGAACTACATAGATAGAAGCATTCACCATTAACATATGCACACACAGAACAAGACAGAGTGTTCCCCTCTCAGGGGAAATACTGCTCCACTCTTGACAGGACCATTTTTGATAAGATATGCTTTTCATCGAGAGATTTCGGACTTCGTGGAGGTGAACAGGAGCAAGAGACAAATGAGGGAATAAGAATAAACTTTTCTAAGTGATGCATGCTTTCATTGTGTAGAGAGATCTGTTCTTGCAGCCTTCAACACTAATCACGTGCACACAGAAGTTTATATATGATGGCAGCTACACATATAAACCAGTTTACGGTCATGTGCTGAACATAGCTGAAGTTAGTGTCCCCCGTAACAAACATCTAAACTTATCACTACACCTACTTCATTTTCCACAAATAGGCCATATAGTATCACATTTAATAATTCTCATTCTAGTGATGGTTTTAGCACTAGATAATGTATTTTTGTTGTCTTGATTTTGATTGGTGGTAGTTTTAGTTCTCTCTGTGTTTCACCGTCTGCTCCTGACTCTGTCTCATCTTTCTGTTAGTGCCTGTACCCTCGTTTGAGTCCTGTGGTTGTTTGTTGATAACTTCTTGTTTTACTTTGAAGGTTAATTTTCTTTGATATCCTATGTTTGCTTTACTTCCCCTGATTTCCTGATTGTTAACACCCGTGTTCTTTAATTTCACAGTGTATTAATAGTCCTGTATCAGGGTATAAATAGTCTCCCACTTTGTCCTTGTCAGATCATCTCCTGTTTGTGTATTTCATTACCATTCATGTGGCATCTGTTTATTATTATTTTTGAGGCTTTTTAAACCAGTCAGTTAAAGGCTTGCTATTTGTGTTTTACGTTGTCTCTGCCTTAGTGCCCCGCGTTTCAGTCCTCTCTGCATTACTACACTCCTTGGCAGTCTTTTTGTTTTTCTTACAGGAAAGTTCATTTTTGGCTGTAAATGTCTAGCTTTTTTTTTTTTTTCCAAAGGATGCTGATTGGTCAGCTGAGACTTTCCAAAAGGACTCATTCCCCTCTTTGGTACCCAGATCCAAAGACGATTACAACATATGCTGGTTTAAGTGTTCAGTAGTGACTGCTATCAGATGTGAATTTCTCTCCTGCTGCATATTTAAAGTGTAATGTGTATAAAAAAAAATAATTATATCTATTGCCTTAACCCTTTCTATTAAAAAATAACAATAATTTTTTTCATTATTACTTTTTTACCAGATGTATCTGCATCAGGTAAACATTATTATTATGTTTATCGTTATCATTAATGTTTTCCAGATGCAATAGGAAGTTCCATGACTGGAAGTTCTCCTGTGTAGAAATTGTCCGATAACACACAGTCTTATCTGCAACTGTGACAGCATACTTGATCCACCGTGGCCCCTCTGACGCTTGTTCTGAATCTGCAAAGTGTTGTGAATGGTGTTTAGATAGGAACAGAAGCCTGCTGCTGCTGTGGGAATACTATGAGATAGTAGGACCTTTGATAACTCAGGAGATTACATACTAAACATCCAGAGGGATTTGGGGGGGGGGCACTTAACATTCTGATGACTTCTAAACCATCTAAAAATAATGGGTGGAATGGACAACTGATGTTGACATCAAAGACCTGCATTTAGTGACAGATAATTGATGATAAACTTCTGTTTGTGCAAAGGAAAAGAGTTACTGGTGTTTACAGAAGTCTCTGTTGCTCAGTCAGTGTCTGGACCTGTCCTCTTTTTTGGAGTTAGCCATAATAAGAAGGCCAGCACCCAGCCCCCCACAGTCTGCTGCAATCCACAGGCAGAAAGATCAGCTTGAGGAGAGCACGGTCATTGAGTTCTACTAAAGTTCAATCAGATTCAGCAGGGGCCCACCTCTTACCTCTGTCTATCCTGCTTTGTGCCTGTGTTTTGTGGTGTGTCCTGGAGAGAGAGGCTGGGATTTTCAGGTTGTGTTAGTGGTGCTGGTTGGGGGTGGGGTGTGTGTTTGTGAGAGGTAGGGGTGGGGAGTCGTGCGGAGGGGCTGTGCGCAGACCCTCAGGGAGAATGACCTCAGGGTCAAAACAACAGGAAGGAAGTCACATGACCCATTCAAACTGAGGTAGAAACCCTGATAAACAGAGAGGGAGACAGAGTGAGCATGAGTAAACTGAGGGGGGTGTCTTCTTTTCACTCTTATTTTTCCCACTAGCTCTGACACAGGTGTCTGCAGACCGGCTTGGCGCCTGTCCAGGTGTGGATTGCGACATCGAGACCATTACAGGAAAAACAGGAGGCTAATGGTTAAAGGAAACAGACTCAGAATGAAACAGAAAGCACAAATACTAATTTCTTTCCTGTCATCGTTTTATTCTCATTCACCATTAAGTCAAATAAGTCATTGTTTTTGCAACCAAGGAAGAGGCGTTATCGATAACAACAAAGCCTGCCTTTGCCGAGCAACAATTAGCTTTTCCGAAGTCCTCTAATCTGATGTGGTCTCTTTGTGAGCCTGTGAGACAGCACGGAAAACAACGTGGTTACGTTTTGTTAGAGGAGTTGACTTTGAAAGGTGGATAAAATGGGTGGGGCTGATTTCTCTTCCCCCTTTTTTATGATAGAGGTCCAGGTCAATAGACAGGATAAGCTGTGGACATTAATGACAAGTTATTGGTCCCTCAAGTCCTAATAGCACGGCAGTGTAATATGGCGGTCATATAAAAGCAGGTTGTTAGAACTGCTGGTTTATTAGTGGGTTGTTAAACTTTGGCCTTTTGATGTTTCTTATGTGTGACATCTCTCTGAGATCATTCACAAATGGACAAGACCACTACGTGTGCTTTGAAATCTTCATGATTGTAAGAAGATTAAAAAATGCAGGTTATGCAGCTGAGCATTTTTTTTGTTGTTGTTTTTTGTGAAGAATCTTGTTGGGCCTTAATTGACTCATCAGGACTCATTAATTGCCAGCTAATTTAGAGCATGAAACATTTTCTGAATTTTCAAATTTTGTGGTAACTCTCAATATCAGTTTGACCAGCTGATAGCCATGAGATTGAGGTAAAACTCAAAGTGCTTCTGTTTTTTGATACCAAGCATTAAAGAACTGCCTTTTCTTCCGTGTGTGCTACAATGTGATCAGCTGGAGGGAGGACAGTTAAGTGCTTTTAGCTTAGGAGTCCCACACTTCAAAATCATCAATTAATAATAATAATAATGATTTTGGAGTGAATCACTTTTCCACTGTATCCAGTTGGTGCATAAACTAGAGCTACATATGCAAGTCAAACAAAATGTTGCTCTGCACATGGTTTTAACACTGATTTGCTAACAAATTGGACAGCAACGGAGGTCTGCGTTACAGAGGAAAGGCATGATTAGCGTACAAAACACCTACATTGTAAAGTTAAGAATTCATTTTGAGAGATTTAAAGGAATCATAGTCAAATTTCATTTGCCCTCACTTCATTCTTTCTCTAATCTCTGATATCTCATCTAACAGATCCGATGTTTAAAGTCTGAAGAAACAAGACATATTGGCAATTTAACAATTTTGTCATTTAACAAACAGGAGCCTGTGGAAGAACAATACAGGGCCATAACAGTCTGACACCTCCTCATTATGCTGGTTACCAGTTTGGTCAAACACTGCTGTGGGATGGCAACATATTCTTTAACCAGCACTTGTCGCAAGTCATCCATTGAAGTTGTTTCGGTCACTCTGGCACAAACAACATGGCCAAACTGTTCTCACAAGTGTTAAATGGGGTTGAGGTCAGGACTGCCATTCCATCCCAAATTCTGGAGAATTCTCACTTCTCTGCATCTTCTCCACACTTTGACCCTACTATTCAAGTGCCATAATCAAATTCTGAACTTATCGCTGAACATAGCGTTCCTCCACATGTTCAGGTTCCATTACACGTGTTGCAAACACCAGCACAGAGCAGTGACAGTGAAGGACACTCATGGCAGGCCTCCTGGCAGTCATATGAGACCAGAGATTGGCTGTGTGCAGTCTGCTCTGGATTGTGTGGGTAGAGAGCCATCAGCCACGTCATCCTGCAAAGCTAGACTGCAAATACGTAGAAGTTTCTAAGTGCTGACAGGGTGAGGAAACAGTCTTCTTTTAGTGTCGTCTTCTTGGGACGCCCACTTCAAAGCCTGTCTCTAAATTCCCCCGTTATATGGGACTTGGCATTGTGTTTGGAGATGGTACTCGTGCTCACTCCGAACAAGGTGCAGCATGGTTTTGCTGAGCACCAGCTTCAAGTTGCCTGATGACACACGCCGTATCCAGATCAGAGAAGATTTGGCAAGTTTTCATGGATACAGCCCACGTTCTCAACTCTGCTACAAATGCATTTTCCTTACAAATTTGGCCCCATTTAAGGGTAAATAAACAGACTTAACAACGGTATAAGATTTATTGCAACAAAGAAATACTCGACCAAAAAAAAGTTTCCTTCCTTTTTCGTGCTAATTTTATTAATTTATCTATTTTCAGTTATTGTATAGCAACTTAGCCACTTTGCCATGCAATCTTGAGCGGACTGGAAACACAACTAACCTGTTGTGTTTTAACAACAGTGAAAACCGTAACGCCAGTGTACTATTGATACCATCATATAGCCACCTAATTCCACCATGTTTTTGTATTAGCATTTTTTAACTGACATTTTGTGACATTTAGAAATAATGTTAATGGCACATGGAGTCTCTTAACCTCTCAGCTTTGTTTCGGTGTACGTGCAGCACTGGTCTAGTTTTGCGTATATACCCTGTGGCTGTATGATCTCTCCACTCCCTCTGTCTGCCCTGATAGCGATCAGCGGAAGTCTTTATGACTTCCGTTATGGCTGAACAATCATTGTGTGCACTGGGCTTGCACATACACGTACAGTCACACACACACATGTGCGCTGACACATGAACTATTCACACAAGGGCACTGCTGCTGGCCACCACATTACATGTAAGATACAGGAAGGAGATTATTAGCTTCCTGGAGAGCTGATAGGACTGGTAGTAGTGGGGCAGCAGACATAGAAGGCAGGTTAAGGTCAACGGTGATATGGATTGGCCAGAAATGGAGAGTTTTTAGAGGGTTGTGGAAAATGAAGTAGACTGGAGGAAGTGAACACAATATTTTGTTAGGTCAAGAGGCTCTTTGATCAGGTAACCCTACAGCCAGTATGCCAAAACATTAACACTGCCCTGACCTTGAACCTGCCACCACTGTCAGAGACTGTTATTTGCATGGATAATTATCAAGGTTTTAGTGTGTATGCACATGCAGATATGAAAGGTCATCTCTGCAACAAACACAAAAAGTGCACACAGCGCTGAAATGTCCAGTATTTCTGTTATCAGCTTTGCAATGGTAATTATTGTGTGTAAAGCCAAATATCTGAGTGTGTGTGTGATGTCCAGTGCGCATGCTTGTACAGCTAATAACTGAAAGTGCAGGTAGCCCATACAAGGTCATAGTGTACCTGGGGGTTTACACGTGACTCAAAGTGCATTATTGTGTGCAAATTAAAGTTGGATGATGAAAGTCGAAAACTGATAAAGTGCAAATCAACTTTAAATCTGCCACGATTTTCTTTTTCATTCAAACATTCATACTTTATTCGTACTCTTGTGACTTGCTGGAATCTGTGTAATATACTGTCAGTGGAGGGGTAAGCTCATCGTACACTCATTACCACAGAGGAAAACAGACAATGCACACGCAGACAGCTTCTTGTAATCGCAAACACATCCCTTTCACTGCCTGTTTTGCACAAACACATTTGCCCAATCCTGCCCTAAGCACAGTTTTGTTCCAATGAGTACAAGTGGGTTTGAAAACAAATGACGTGCTTGGTCTTTTATTATGTTCCGGACACTGTTTTTCCTGAGGCTGGAATGTGGACAGGAATGTGTTGTTGGTCTGCAAGCGCTCAAAGGGAGAAAAACCTATCAACTGATCATGCTCAAGGAAGAAGGAGAGACAAGAGAGACATGCAGGGAGAAACAGATTGAAATAGGGACTTAAAGAAATGCAGAAGTGGGGGGAAAAAAACTACTTGGAGACAAACAGCCCATTACTGTTAAGAGTAAACCAGGGGATAGTGAAATCTCTTCCCTGTGGTTGGAGCAGTGATGGAAGGTTTGCTTCTTTTCACTGCTTGACTCCCTTTCTCTCTCTTTCTCTCTCTCTCTCTGTTTCTGGTTTTTATTACATCTGTTGTGATGCTTTGTGCTTCAGCCATGCCAGCACTTGCATAACTGCCTGCCTGTTATTGGGCTGCTAGTCTAAACTTTGGTCCTATTAGATTTTCTCTTCCTTAATGTAGAGTTATATATAATGCACTTTCAAAGTACCGAGTGGAAATCAGGCGAAGTAGCAGCACTGAAATGTGAGGCCTACATCCAGCTGTCAACACAGGCTTTCCTTGAAAGCATTCACAATATTGAATTCAAAATATCTGCATGAAGAATGAAAAAGAGCGCTTGCTCTGAGCCGCTTAAACAGTGCTCATGTTCTCAGCTTCTTACAGCTCACCAGACACTGCAAGGCTTTGGAGTGTTGGGCTGTTTGGGAATATTACAAAAAACTGTGAAATGCAGCTGTATTAAGTCTACAGGTGTAAAGACGTGAAAGAAATGAAATATGCTGGCTGAAGCGTAGTTACCCTGATATGCTCCCAGTTTGTCCAGCCCTGGCGGTTCTAGTTGACCCTCTATTCGGATGGATGTCATTAGGCCTCTTTAAACCCAACCATCTCTGATACTCATTTCCTCTCCTTCCATCCATCCATCAATCTATTCTTTTCCACTTGTCCAATTCAAGGTCGCGGGGAGAGTGGAGACTATGCCAGCTGACACAGGGCGAGAGGATTTTTAAACGTTATTTAACCTTTATCAATACAGGTAATCCCATTCAAAACTGAGAGAGAGATTCAGACATGCATAATAAAACAGAAACAATAACACAGAAACAATAAAACAGCAAAAATTGATAATGTTTACACAGGCATATTAAAAACAAGTTGCCAGTGGTGATTTCACGTAATTTATTGCATTCATTATTTTCTTGTAAACTCTGCAAGTGAAATCAATAGAGAGACCTGCAAATCCTCCTGTAATGTATTCCATGAATAGAATCAGTGATTAATCTAACCCCATGCACAGCATGTCTTTGGACTATGAGAGGAAACCGGAGTAACCGGAGACCACTGCGGATTTAAACTGTTTTTTGTTTTGCCTACACCACACAGTCCCCGCTTTTTCAGCTTCCAGAAAATGAAAATCAAGTTGAAGGATCACCGTTTTTGACACACTGGAGGGGTTCCAGAGTGCGGTGCAGGTGAAAGGGAAAGAGATGGGACTTGTGGAGATGAACATCGAAATGACTTTGATCAAATTTAAATCAGGTATGATTTTGGTGTTTTTTTAGGCTAAATCCCTGAACTGGTGTTCCAGCTCCCGCATCAACATTTCACTAAAGGAAGAGGTCAGAACGGTCGGACTGAGGAAGAAAGCATCCGAATTTTTCATGACGGACACATGTTTGTTTACATTGTTCAATCAGGTAGCAACAATCAGGTGCTCGTTCAGTCTGGCTGGGTTTGCTTCATTTTTGCAACCAAGGCAACCGAGGTGACCTAACCTTGTTAATTTAATTTAACACAGCAAATGTATTTTTAACACGCTTGTTTGGTCTGTGTGCTTTGTTTTTGCTTTTTTTTCTGGTGGTTGAGCTCGTTGGCCTCAGCACTCTAACGCCTGAGGACAGACTGTGTTGTCTCGGTCTACAAGAATAAAATACCAACGTGTTTCTTCTGAGATTGTGATAAACTGTGTTGTGACTCTGGTTTGGTGTGATTACACACAAGTTCATCCATGTGTGACATACAGCAGTTTCCTTTATGAAGTAAAACACAAGTATAGCTGTATTTGAAATAATGTTAACCCAGAGGATGGAGATCCTTTACCTGGAATCCTAAATTTCAGCCCAATAAATTTAAGCAGATCCTGTGTTTAGTTTATCTAAACAAAGTGCACGCTAGAGAGCTCAAAACAAAGGAGAAGTTACAAAAAGATGTTTGTATGTGTTATGGGCTCATTTTTTACCAGGGATGCTCAGGGAGCCATGAGTCCCAGCAGGGAAAGCCAGGTGAGGGATGACAGCTACAGCCCCGCAGCCCGTCTGGAACTCAGAGAAAGGCAGGAACACCCAAGATGGATGAGACAGAGGCTAAATGAAAATAAGGTGGATCAATGAAAGGGAGAGACTTGAAAAGGAAGAGAGGCTAGCTGGGAGAATGGGGGAGTAAGATGAGTGATGGGCGCATGGTCTTTCTTTTGATCCTTCACTGAGTGATGCTCCATTCAGAGTGTTGAGTGAGACCACCTGGGGGAGTCCAGGGAGGCACTGTGTTTGTTTGTTAGAGCTCGGGGGGTGGGGTATCATTCTGCTACAGACGGCTGTCAGCTTCGCGGCCTTACACGTTAGGGTGATTGAAGGAAACCGATGGCCCACTTCCAGACGGTGTCTGCGGAGCACTCAGTAAACCTGTCGTGCGATTTCACTGATGGAACGCAGCTTTCGTTACACCGACACAGGAGAAGCCAAACAAGGAAACAGCTTTTGTTTCTAGAGCCATTTCGTTACCGTGAAATAACAAAATGCCTTTGTCATCGAGAAAACGAATCCTTGCCTCATTTTTATAAACGATTTTCAACTTTTCTCACTTCACTCCGAAAAACAAGAAGCCTTTTTGTGTTCACTTGTGTGTTTTGCTAATTATTTATCTTACCCTCACCACTACCAGCCTACATCATTCATATAGTAATGAGGTAATTCCCAAATGTGATCCCCATCCCCCTCACATCTCCTCTAACACTCCATAAGCTCTGCTTTCTGTACCAACTACTGTGTTTACTGCTGGTTTGATTTTTATGTTTTTGTAGAAGACTTTGTCACATACTCACCAGTGACCTTGCATAAGGGCCAGCACATGCTCCATACATCTCTTTGACCAGAGGAGTCAAAAACATATAAATCGACACATGAATGCATTTAATGTCCTTCGGTTCTTGCTCATGTTCCATCTCTGTTGCTGGCCATTCATTGCTCTCAAATATAGAAACATTCAACAAGAGCATGAAGTTATTCTGAGATTTCCTATTCAAGGACATTATCTCAGCGTAGCATAGAAACTGTATGACCTTGCTCAGCTCCGTGCGTCATGCCGAGAGCGGGCGAGATAAGACACGAGCCCAGAGAATTCAGAATATCATCAGAGAAAAAGAAAAATGTAGATGGAGGCGACACGCAGATTAGAGGACGTGAAACATTAGTGGTCATCAGTTAAGGTGACACGCATTTTATTTACAGGTTACGCCGAAAAAGCGAGAACAATGGTCCAGATTATCTATAGGAAACGTTAGATAAACACAAGTTAATCTCTATTTCCGTGCCTCCTGTTGTTCCTGAAGTTGCCTTTTACAAGAATTTATACAGATTCAGAAAGTTTGTTACAGTTACTGTAACATGTGCACCTTTTTCAGTGATTTGAACATCAGAGAGAAGCATCACATTTTGGTTTAGCAGTGGTGTGTGCATCCTTTTGTTTGTTTTGTCTTCCATTGTACCTTTATAAAACAATAGAAAACATGCATTTTTCATATTGATGTTAAATAAATGAGTGCTATCGAGGTGTGTAAAACATGGAATTATCACAATGTTGGCCTGCAGGAATTTCATCATCTTGTGCAGAGAGATGTGCTGAAGTCCATGACTGTGTACACTGTTTTTCACCGTATACGTGACTTGCACATTTCAACACATCGGGGCTGGTGATCCGAGGAGAGTCATGCAATTGCTTTTCCATTTTCCCCAATGGGATGAATGTGAGCAGCAAGTTTTTCTCACTTCATGAATAGCACATCTTTTGATTCTTGTGCCATTATCAAACTTTCTCTCAACGCATATGTTTACGTGCTGCTCGCTGACTTTCAGCGACCACGGACGCAGATGGAGTTTCCTTCTAAGGAGCTGGTGGCTGTCTGCAGGTTGTGTGCTGTCTCCACCAACCACATCCATCACTTTGAGGCAAAAGCAGGGAGGGGAACAGGAGACTTTTAGCAGGGGCCCACTCCAAAAAAATAAAAAAAAACTCTCTCATACTGCTGCTCTCAGGGAGGATGCGGTTACTTTTAAGGGAGTACATAGTAGTCAGGGGTTTCTAAACTGGTCATCCTTACATCATACCCTCTGTTGGTCTGCTATTTTTCTAAATTTGTAATCTGGGGGAAAAGAAAAACTATTTTAAAAGCCAGTCTTTATCCTCATTGTCACTTTGATTATGCAGGAGTGACGATAAACAAGTCAACCCGCTGAAACACTCATGTAATGAATAGCTCTACCTGTGCTTGAAAAAACATGTTCGCCGGCACGATAATGTGAGGACACACCCTGAGCTGATCAGCAGATGTAAACACACATGCAGACACACCTGCTTAGTATGAGTCACATCAAGTGGGCAGTGCCAGGAGAGAGCATGAGCTCATCCCGTTGGTTCCCGCACGTTCTCCCCTGTACCAGTCTTTGTCTTCCCACCTTTCCCACCCACCTTTTCCCTTTTTCAACCGCTTCACATTTTGCTCTCCCCATTGTGTGTGTGTGTGTGTGTGTGTGTTTGCGTGCGTGTGTTTGTTTGTGTGCTCCTTCCCCCACTCCCGTCCCATTTTGGTTGTGGCTTCTTCTCTATCATCAGTTGCAGGAAGGGGTGTGAGTTTGTTTGAGTGTGTGAGGTGGGTTGTTGTTGTTCACCTGGTGGCCAATTAAAAAGGCAGAGCCATGTGTGTGTGCACACGTGCGTGTGTGCTTGTAGGAAGGGATTATAGTCAAAGCAGCCAGTGTGAGAAACAGGAGATGCAAAAGAAGCGTGAGAACATTACCTGGAAAACAGCTGGGAATTTCTCCTGAACAAGCTGACCAAGCACACATGCATATAGTTACAAACACCCACAGACACACAGTAATAGATGAAGAGTAAGCAACAGGCAACCCCCCTTCTGTCACACACACACACACACGCACGCACACACGCACACACACACACACACACACACACACACACACTGCTGTACAATACATGCTGGGTCAGACTCAACTGGGGCTTCCGTACTGACTCATTTATTATTTGTCTCATGGTCTGGGAACCTCTTGGAAAGCTCCCTTGGAGTTATCAGGCACGAAACTTTGTTTAACTCTTTTAATTTTGAAAAAGAAATCAGTCTGAATGAAACAAACAACATTATGGGTTAACTAATAACTCCCATCTCCCACTTTCTAGCAGCACTATACCCTGCCCTTCTACACTTGGACTCTCTTAACAGAGATTTTGCTGGTTTTGCAAAGTCTAAAATACTGAATATATATTCACATGAAGTCTGACACAAGTTCTCTGCAGTATACATTTGTTTATATGCTTAAAGTGATGGCCGGAGCTGCTTTTTGTTTTTCAGGTTGTTTAATGGTCTGCTTTATTCTAAGGAAGGAACTCCAGTTACCTGGAGTCTGAGATTAACTGATTCAACTGAGGGAGGATGATGGTATTCAAATAGAAAGGCCACCGCGACCTCTGAAAAAATCTTTGTGGATATAACTGAAGAATTCCAAACTTCTCAAAAATGTCTTTTTTATGGCACTGATGCAAACTGCAGTGTGACTAATTGACAAGGATGGCGATTCTAGCTGTTTGTGTGACGGTAAATAAAGCGGATGGGAAGAAACCAATTCTGCATTCTCACATTTCACTCGAAAGAGGAACTAATCCATTGTTTACTGCGGGTTTGCTGGCAGAAAACACAGAGAGGCTGACTCGAGTGTGTTAATGTGTTCCAGGGCTCCAAGTGTACAGTTCAACACTCACAAGTGTAAAACGTGAGCGCAGTAGCTTGAAGCTTGACTTCTGTCTCTCTCTCGTGAGCCTGTCATCTATTATCTTCCACACAATATACAAATATGGTAAAAGTATTGCTGAATGCAGACATGCATATTCCTTCTTATTATATCTGTGGGAAACATCCAGGATGCTGAATATGGATGAATCCATGCAGCACTTGAATGCATCTACAGGGAGCCTTGACAAAGACTGATAAAATCCAAATACTTCAGTGATAATTAGAGAAGACAGGTTCTTCTGTAAAAGGCTGGGTTACGAAAATATTACGAATCTTAAACATCTAACAGCGCACACCAGCGTTTAAAACGTGGTGGTGACAACAACAAACAGCTTTAAAAACCAGAGAAAGCTACAAAAACATAGAGAAAATGTTTATTTGGATGAAATCGTGTAAATGCAACTGCTGTAATGTTCCGTGCCTACAAACCAATTACTCATCTGCCTGTTTATCATTAATGATGCAGAGTACACTGGCTGATGCAACCTTGGTAAATGAGTCTCCTGGTGAACAAGTTTGCATTATAGCACTAGGTATTCCTTGTTTTTGTCTGCCATGCCTTGATACAGTCTGTAGCAGATCACTATTACACACGAAGCACTAATATGACGCACAGTGAATACGTGTCACGCGTGAATACATGTGTCATGCTGGAGACACTGAATTTATTGCAGCATTTGCAATGTGACATGCTTCTGTTTTGCATAGATCACACTTCTAGTTAGATAACAATGTGACTGTATTTTCATTTTATTTTTAAATTTCAGTTATCCATTTTATGAAGCAAAAATAGGTTTGTCAATGTTGACATGAAAATATGTTGCACGTTGGCCAAAGATGGCCACATGAACCAATTAATGTCTGACTGATGCGGGGGACACATCCACAAACGGCCACAAACTGTGCAAGCTTTTAAAATCACCCATACACGACCACTAATGCAGCGGTGGTGTCCCGGGCAGCTTTCCGGAAGCAAACTATTTCCTGTGGAGTGGCTGCAGGTCCCTGCCCATCAGCCTGATGACTCCCTGGGGTAACTGGATATTTTATGTTACTCATATGGACCAATTGATTGTTGAACAAACATGCTGCCTCAACACCAGCTGATACGTACGCTCACTCACATGCACCCATAGGGCAAGTATGCAGATGATATTCACAAAAAAATTCATTGACTTTGCATTATCTTACTGTAATTGCGATCTGCATACTTTTATCTTGGATGCACGTGTCAGTTTCCCACATTGCTTGGAGGCTTTCTTCCGCGTTCAGCGCTTCCAGCACACAGTAATAAAAGCCTGAATGTTTTTATTTCCCCTCTCCTTCTCACAAGTGACAACTCGACTCTTGTGACAGCAAAGAACAGGAGAAAGACAGAGGGACAAATGGCCTGCAGCTTCTTTACGCTTTATCCCTTCTTTACTATTTAATGAGATAAAAAAAACAGTCTTTAATTAAACGTTAGGAGCAAGTCAAGCAAGAGGGAGAACAGGAGCAATGAGCACTGCAGTGATGGATGAGATTTGGTTAATAGGGAATAGTGTATGTCACACTTTAGTGTCTAGGATTTTGCTCTCATTAGCCTCGTCGCCTCTACTTATGCTGTTGGGACGAGAGATCTACCTTCAGGCTATCGTTCTGTTGCTGCTTCTCTCTGCCTACCTGCATTTCTCTGTAATGCGCCCTTTCTTTTGAGCTGTTTGACTTGCTCTGCAAACATTTCATATCTCTACGACTGCACAAACAACAACCCCTTCCCTTCCAGACACATGACTAGCCAAAGTAGACAATCAGACCTATTTCTCAGCATTAATTACCCATTTAATTAGCAAATCTCTGAGAATGTATAATCCGATAGCATATGGCTGAGGGTGAGGAATCATTCTTTTACTACTGTGTCATTTCTCCCCTTCCAATTCCAGGGGGTGGGGGGTTGTTTCAACATGCTGGTCTAATTACCATAGCTGGGGGTGGGGACTGGAAGGCAAGAACAATAACAATGCTAATGCTAGAGGCAACACCAGATTAGGCCTACACCCAGTTTCTGATGCAGTCTTTCCCAATAAGAAGGATTTACGCACACTCAGAGAACACAAGGGGAAGATACAGAGTATCCCCTCTTCACTTTTCTCATTCATAATGAGCTCTTCCTGCTAAACTGGCAGGAGACATCTGTGCCGACAAGCGCTTATTCATGCAGAGTGTGAAAATGTAGTGATGGAGGGAAAGAGAACAACAACAGAGAGAAATAGCTTTCTTAAATATTATTTATTGCATGTGTCTATAAAGAATCAACACAGTCTAAAGCAATGAACTAAGTTTAAATTATTGTTTAGTAGTATCACAATGTGCATGAAATGAAATATTTACAATGAAAAGCCACAGCAGGGTAAGCCATTGCCCATATCATAACCTTTAGATGCTGAATTAATAACTGGAAACATTATCCAAATGCAAAAAACACTGCTCAAAACACCGACAGGCTCGATTAGCAAAAACAAGCAGGAAAAAGTTTCCATTTCAAAATCGAAGGGAAAAAATGTACAAACAGCAAAAATTTGAATTAAGGTTTAACAAACATTATTAACAGTATTTATACATTTGGTTCGTCCTTGTAAACTAATTTCTCTTTAAAAGTGTAAATATTGCATATAAGCCATTTGTGGTGTACCTAAGTATCAAGAATTAATTATGTCAAGTATTATTGATTTCTTTAAAATCTTTGTTTTGTTTTTTTTTCTTGTTTTTGTTTTATAGAATTACAGCAATAGAAAATGTCATCATAGTGGCATCCACTTTACAAGACCATCCCATATCAGTTAAAAAAAAATGAAAACCAAACCATACTGGTTAGCGTTATAACTTAATTAGTGCTTCTGTTGTACCAGAAAGTTCACTCAAATAATTAACTATGTACATTAAAAACAACATAAGTTATTTAACTTAACACTCAAAGTTTCTCAGCATTTGCTTACATGTTTTTGCTGTAACGCTGCACTATTTACAGTATATAGGCGAAGGTTAAGTACCTGCGAGTTCAGATAAATAATAAGATACTTCCCCTGGTTTCTTTCGTTTATTCGGCTTGTGTCTGTGTTGTAGTTCCCATTCGGTACCTCTGCATGTTTCACTGTTGCTGTTGTTTTGTTTGTCGGGTTGTGTGCTCCCAGTCTCAGAACACAGCATGTACTACATTCAGTGTGTCCTGTGTTACAATCTAGACAAGTTTGTAAATGCAAGACCATGCAGTGGAGGCCATGGATTCAAGCTATCGAGTGGCTTTTCGAACAGCCTGTTAGACTGCGTCCTGCATGCACCACATTGCTCAGTGCTGCCTGGCGTGGTGTGACAGAGCTCCACAATGAGGCATCAGGTGAGAAAATGTGAGACACTGGGCTGTCCAGTTACTCTGTATAAATAACTTCAAACATTCACGTTTCAGTCCCTTGTCCTGACAGGTGTGCAGGATATTTTAGGTGAGCGGCGGGTGAGTTGGTGTGGTGTTTAAAAGGTGCTGAGACAGGCCACAGATCACATGATCAGGTCCAGGTGGACCTGGCTCATGCTGCAGTTCCATTTGTCACAGCTGCATGCATGTGCAATGCAATGTCACCTATATCTCTAACATCCTCCAAGTATTATTTTAGTGTGTATGAATCCTCCATTTAAAGGTACAATAATAAATATATTACTCTGGATTTCTAATACATAATCTAGTCATAAACGCGGGGAGAGATGGAACTTAATCTCAGAGAGGTCGTCTCTCATTCGGCTTTAATGAACATTCAGTCTCTGTGATGATCAGTTAAATCTTTGATATACTGCGTGTTTAGAGGTCCAACCAAAAAAAAAAAAGGAAAAGAAAAAAAACGAAAATCCATCAGGTGGGGGCTGATGGCTGGAGTAAGGCTTTGGATCGGTGACTTTTTAAAAAACATTCACCTTTGAAAATAAATATTTTTTATATATATAGAATTCCACTGTGTAACTTGGTGCTGAGGTAGGGTTTATTTTTTTTAGCAAATGTTACCTTTGATTTTAAATATGTTCATAAATGCCGTCTCTTTTTGCAGTACAATCTGTTTACAAATTCTCACACATTTCATTGAATGCATACACACATACACGATAAATAAATAAATACATGTCATCTGTATGCATGAAGGGTTTTGCGTGTATGTTTGCGCACGCATGCTCTCCAAGTTTGGTTCACAGGTTTTCAGGTGTGAATGTCTGGCAACTACTGGTTGAAGCCATTAGAAAGCCAGTTGAAATTGTATAATTGATAATAACAATACCAGCGATGAACATAATATACTGCAGGCTGACGTACACAGACACATAGTTACCTAACTATGCTTAGGATTAAAAGTTGGTTGTTGGTTTCGGGTTTTTTTGTTTGTTTGTTTAAATCTAGCACTACAGCAGCAATGGCACCAGAATGTTCAGGTGCCACAAAAAAGGAGGGAGGGTCAAATGTCCGTGTTTCCATGGTGATGGCCGTCCCTGTGACCCCCCCAGAGGCGGCAGAAGGGTCAAAGGACGTGGGCTACAGCGCAAGGTCCAGCTGTCGCTCTGGTGACCTCGGCATCTGGCTGAAGTGAAATCCTACATTCACAGGAAGAAGAGGAGGAGGAGGAGGAGGAGGAGGCGGTGGCAAGTTGGGAAGACCCATCAGCCTTCATTCTGTGGAAGAAGAAGAAAGAGTTAGTTTCTTTATCATGTAATTTGTAAACATGACATAAAGTATAAGTGAATACGATTTCCAAGTCAATATTTCCCCCAGAAACTTAATTTAACTTAATTTACACACAGCATGCATCATTTATTATGCAGGACAGAACATTCGAGGGGAGGGGAAGGTTACTCTGCTACCAAGTAAGGAATGAGTGCTCTTCAAGAGGCCTGCTTTCGTGTAGAAGTGTGTGTGTGTCTGTGTGCGTATTCCTCAGCTGGTAGACACTCAAGTGGCAGGTGCTTTTATGGCAGAGGGAAAAAAAAGCAGAGTGGCATTTAGCACTGTGCAGCTGAAACAGGGGCGTCTCCAGTGATGGCAAAAGTGACGCCAACAACACTCCCACACACTAACAAACAGGTATTCTTAATTGCTCCCACACATACCGCAGCTATGTACTTTCAAATACCATGAAGCCAGAGTCTTTGACAGTGTTGCTTTCCTCCCAGTGGAAAGCTGCACTGACCCCTGCCCCTGTGTACATGTTTGTGGGGTTTCATTTGCATGCAGAGCTATCAAATGGGAGCGGAAGTCTTGGCTGGGTGACCCGCACACACACACACAGAGACCAACACACACACACGCACACACGGTCTATGGCTGCATTTCTTCCCTCATTTGCTGTCTCCTCTCCCTCTTCCCCAGTCGTGAACAAGAGCCGTTTTTACAAAGCTGGATGTGATCGTCATTCTCTAAAACAAACCTTTCATTCAGCCCTTGTACCCCCCACCCCCCCCCCCCCCACCCCCCCCCCCCCCCCCTAGC
>VUQR01033073.1:0-18365 GCA_015108515.1 Hemichromis elongatus
ACCTCTGTAAGGAGTGGTGATTATATAACTATTCACTGAATACAAAGGAAATGTACTATATCGTGATATCGGGATATGAGATTTTGGTCATATCGCACAGCCCTACCCTGAACCCTCTTTAACCCTCTCAAGGCAGGCGTTGCAAATTTGCAACAGTTAAAAACTAACAACCTGAGTACCCCACATACATATGTTATGAGTTTTTTTACTCAGAAGTACCACTGCAGGACTTGGTTGTGCATTAGCAACAAAAACTGTTTCTTGGAGTACCACACTACAAAGTGACATGCCAACATGGCCTAAGTGTAACATGTGAAGGTCTCACTAAAAAAAAGTCAGGATTCTATTGTACTACCCCATATGATAATTTTCCCCAAATATCAGATTTTTCCTGTGACTAAAACTTAATTTGAGCCTGAGAGGGTTAAGGAACTTTCTTAAACTTGAAACTTTCACAATGAACAGTAAAACCTCTTCAGTAGCCCACAAACCCTAACCCACTCTGACAGGACTACTGGCATGTCAAGTTCATTTAGAATATCTTTATGACCTCTGTGACCTCCACAGAAACCCAAAATGTCAGTAAAATTGTCTTTGATCTATTAAAGCCCACTAAAGGGGAGAGCTAACTTCACGGAGGCCATTAAACACATTCCTGGTAGCTCTGGAAATGTTTCATCATCCTTTCAAGACCTCTAAAACGTCACTAAGGAACTTCAATAAACTTTAAAATTTTAGACCTCTGAAATCTGGAGCCTCTCCATGGTCCTCTGGAGCTTTTTTAAGACCTTGGCCACCTCCAGTTTTAAACTCTCCATAAACCAAGAGCTCTGAAACAAGGACGGGAAAATTCATTGCGACCTGTGAACATTTCAGGGATTCCTGCAGCATGTTCAGGCAGTCGTTCCAGACCTTTAACAACTCGTAAGGATCTGAACTTTAAACCTCCCAAAGCTTTACCCTAACCCTTTAAATACTCCAGAGACCATCACCGTCCAGTCCAGCTGGAAAGTTTTTACCATGAGACCTCCGAAAACAGCCGAGCAGACAGAAACACCTCCCTACACACACTGTGTGTCCCCGGAGACATCAGTGCCTTTATCACTACGTCCACAGCAGTAAACCCTGCTGCTTCACACACACACATGCACACGATTTTTTGAATTCCAGAGTCTCACACACTGCACACATACAGAAACATGTTAACACTGAAACCTAAACCACAAACACAGTGAAACACATCACACTCACAACAAAGATGAAATGATGATACTGAAGGACATTTACAGTCGGTGCAGAAATGATTGGGCGCTGGTCACGACAGGAAACACGGAGCTTATTCAACGCTCTCTGAGTTTGTGTTTATGAGGCTGTTTGCTCTCATCAGCTGCTTTTCTTTTTCAGTGTAAGGAACTTTGTCCTCACAGAGCATCTAGTAGAGTCAGGAGGAGGAGGAGAATGTGAGACAGACGAAGAGCGTCTCTGATGACCGTACATGGACATTCTAAAAATAGTTCCGCTGGATGCAGGAAATAGTTCCAGGAGTTTGTTTTTCTTGTGATGGCTGCAGATGAAGAGGAGACGATAGTAAGGAGTCTGTTCGTACCATCTTCTTTTTAGTTTCCTCCTTCAGATGTTTAACACTTTCCACCTGACCAGACCACAAAGTGTTCTGTTACCATCAGTCTGGAGCTCAGGCTCCGTCCTTCCAGCCTCGCCGCTTCGGCTCTGGGAAGATTTCCTCTGGAAACACAAACACGAGGATTTTCCAACACAAAGTTATTTTTGCTCTCATGAAACAAACTCGCTGCTGCTACAGTCAAAGAGGCAGCTGCCCGCCTTCACGCCCCAAATAAAAATGGTGGATGCCATCAAGTCGCGCACAGTGCCGTGACGTCCCTGACACCGGCCCACTCAGGTCTCAGTGACGTAGTGACATCATCAAACGGCACAGAGTCGCACACTTGGCCTGTTTTAGTGACTCGTCTGCAGAGAAAACCCACACACACCCACACAGACACACACCTAACACTTTGTGTCTCCTGTCAGTAAAGCTTTAAAACAAACAGACTGAAGGGCAGAGCCTCTCCTGAACATCACTACCCGCTCTGGCCGACACTACGACTCTCATCTCTGAATCCCTGACCTTTGAACCACAGCGACTGTCTGAGTAGCTGCAGAACCAAACACTGAACCTTAGTGAGAAGCTGATGAATGTGTCGCAGGATTTTAGGAAACACATTTAGATTAAACTCAGCCTGAACAGACGTTAACGAGACCTCTGTGTGTAACCACACAACGCTTCAGGAAGTACAGCACTGCCCTCTATGACTACTGTTCACACACACACACACACACTGTTTGTACACAGTTCCACCTTCACACTAAGGGTCAGAGGTCAAGTGTGCTGCTCCTTGATTCACTATTCTGAGCAGTTGCTGGGCAGATTACCATCAGATCACAGCAGAAGTCAGAGGTCACCGGACTCAGCTCATATCCACCCTGTGATAATGAGCGGACTGAGTTTCACTGCTCAGGAAATTTTCATGACTCATAAATATTTTAACGCCAAAACGTTAAAATTCTTCTTCTCTGCCTGTTTTGGTGCGGTTTCTTCCAGCTGTGACTCCAGCTGTGAGTTCAGTAGCACATCTGTCAGCAGGTCAGTATGAGCAAGCTAATAAATGAGAAAACACAAACAAGCTGAGCTCTGAATGTCAAACCGATCAGCAGCTTTGATATTAATCAGCTGATGATCAGAGCTGCTCTCTGATTGGTTACTTGCTCTTTCAGTCACAGGAAGCAACCCTGTATTTACTTCTGCACTGAAAGTGAAGAACTCAGTGTTCCTGTGCATGCTGCACCAAAATATCAGCTGCAAACAAGCCCCCACAACCACCTCCCCCCGAGACCATGTGTCCTTTACACAGCATTTAGCCCGCCCACTCGTAGCTGCAGACTAAACCGACGGGTGCGAGTTGGCGGCACCTGCAGCAGACGCTTAGGACAGGGAGCAGTCTGGGAGTGCGACGCCCGAACGTCCATTTGCCTTGTGCTCAGTCTCTGCTGAAACGGTGTTTCAGGATGGAGGCTGGCACGTGCACACACGCTGCACCGCACAGCCTTCACCCTGCTGCGTGTCTGAGCTAACACGGGCCCAGCACGCGGACGAACGACTTCACTCGACACTTCCACGCTTTTAATCAGCACACAAAGTAAAACAAAGTCTGTCCGAGCACGAGAGTCAGAAACCAGACCTTAAATGGAAGTGCGGGAGAGGAGCAGCGCCCCTCCGCCTCCCCGACATCATCGCCCCCCCCCCCGTCCTTCCTCCGTCTGCTGCTAAAACTCTGCAGTCTGCGAGAAGCGACTGAAACCAAAGCAGGAGCCGAGCTATGGTCTGAGAAACACTCAGCTCATGTTTAAGTAGATTCAACTCTGATTGTTTCTATTCCAAGTCTGTTTTTATACATGTGAACAAACAGTTAAAGGTCGCGGGTCGGAATCAGGTTTCAGCTTTGAAAGCAAGACAAGTGTCTGTGGGCAGAGCGGTGGGCGGGTTCTCCCAGAACCCGACTCCAGAACTGAACCTCGAAGCTGTGATATGAACCTGATCACAGCAGAACAGGACATCCATCCACAGCAATGAGCCCACTGAGGCATGCACGCGCACACACACACACGCACACGCACACGCACACACACTTTGAGCAGGAAGGATTTAGAGTCGGATCATAAAGATAAGAACAGATTTTCCACTGAGGGCTGCGGACAGAAACATGAAGCTGCTGCATGTCAGAGTGTTTTTGTATGAAGTTACTGTTCAAGCACTCACACATTCAGCCCTCTGTGATCGCTGCAGATACAAAGAGCATGAAAACAACAAGTCGAGAAACGTCTCATCCAACAGGAAATATTCCACTCTTTCATTTATTTGTGTCTCTATTGTGATTTGGTCATGAAAGAAACAATTTTGTCACACAACACAGTGGTTAATTTAGTCATAATGAATAATTATCCATCATAGCTATGATGTTAAACTGTTAGTACATCCAGGAATTTAACTTTTAGTATTTTCTGCAATATGTTCCTGTGTAAAACCCAAAATCTTTCATTAAGATGAAACTTAACTTAAAAGAGAAACAAGACTTTCTTTATTGTGAAGAGTGATCTTAGGATTTCTACTAAAGTAAGACTTTATTCTCCTCACATCACTACAGAAGCATTATGACCAATCAGGACACAGCCACAAACCAAACAAAGTTACTACTTGTAACCACAAAGTTGTTGTCTGTAGCAGACTGTGTGTTTGAGCCCACGGTGTCTGCACACTATGTTTCCAGGTGTAATTCATCCATTATGCACAGGTGTGACCTCTGCAAGGACAGGTGAGAACGTCTCCATGAAAGGCTGAGGGAAACATGTTTATCATGTACAGGGGGAGTGTGTGTGTGTGTGTGTGCATAGGAAGCAGCAAGGCTGACGGGAAACGTAGTGTTAATGAGGGTTTACTGTTTGGAGGTAGGAATAATAATCTGACAGTGATGAAGGAACTGATGTTTCCAGTGATACACAGAGACTCTTTAAAATAGAAACACCCGCCTGAGTGTGTGTGTGTGTGAGTGTGTGTGTGTGGGAACCAGTGATCCCTGCCTGCAGCTCCTTATTGGGACAAAAGGAAAGAGGCTGCTGCTGCATATTTTGGAAACTCACTCTCTGAGGTTGGAGTCGCCTTCTTGGACTTCTTGTCGGCCGGAGAGTTTTCAGCCGGTTCTGCAGGACATGGAGAGACAGAGAGGGAGGAGTTAACACGTGCACACTGTCAGGTGCTCTCTGCTTACAGTGGGACACCTGACACGAACATCAGAAACCCTCTGAACATCAGAAATCATTACTATATTACGCCTCGGGAGGGAGAACGGACTTGCGTCGTGCAAAAACGGGTTTCTGCTGCACCAAGTAAGGCGCAGCACAAGCACAGGCGTGGCAGCACGGAGTATTCACATGTGTCACGCCTTCGCACTACCAATAGAAACAAAGCTTAAAACTGTGCTAAGTTCAACCACACGATGAAGGAACGCGTTCTGTGCGTGTCAGAGTTCAGTAAACTGTTTGTCACAGGTTTACGTACGTGGACCTCCAGAGCTCTGCAGAGGGAAAACAGTGTTGTGCAAATGACGCACTCGTTACTAGTCAGGACAAAGCTTTCTCCTTTATGAATGAGGGATACATTTTTATTAAAGGTTTGGCCATAATACAACACAAAACACCGTAGAGCGGCGGTCCCCAACCCCCGGTACCGGTCCATGAGGCATTTGGTACTGGGACGCGAGAGTTGAGGCTCGGGTGTAAAATATATGGTTTCCCGTGTTTTTCCCGTATTGTAGTTGTGTTTACGCGTTACCATAGCGACCAGAGAGCATTAAGATGCAGAGAAGAAATGCTCCTCCTAAAATGCTAACAAAGTTACACAATTACACAGTAAATTTGCATTTATTATTATATTTACTAAACACCACAGTTTTTGTCTTGGTTGCATCATTTTATTTTTTTGTATTTATCCACAACACCTTAAAGGCGGGCGGTGAAAATGTGGTCTGTGGTCGGGGACCGCTGCCATAGAAGACACAAAGTCAGAGTTCAGAGGAGCTGGAACATGACGTACAAGCAGAGCGCAGCGCAGCA
Source organism: Hemichromis elongatus (assembly GCA_015108515.1). Taxonomy (NCBI): domain Eukaryota; kingdom Metazoa; phylum Chordata; class Actinopteri; order Cichliformes; family Cichlidae; genus Hemichromis; species Hemichromis elongatus. Next base: position 5,686 of record VUQR01033073.1, read on the forward strand.
CAAAGTTTGGATCCTTCGCTCTAGTTTGCAGTAAGCGCTGCACATGCGGCGTCTGATGGGCCTCCAGGCTGCAGTCTTTGGGTGCTGTCCTGCCTGAGCTGGTGCACAGGCGTGAGGTGATCCTGGAAGCAGGAGGTCTCAGAACTGAAGCTCAGTGTTCACACAGCTGAAAACAGGAACCTCGACAAGAAATTGTAATTTCACCCAGAAATGTTTTGTGTTCTCCGGATGTCGTTGCTGTCACTTCGTTGACTTCCTGTCCAAACACTACACTCCAGATTCATAGCACATGGTGGAGCACAGCTCATCGTGTTTACATCCTGAACTCTAGCTCTGTCCTCACCTCGTTAGCTCACAGCAAAGAATGAGACGAGTGTCCTCGTGCTGCTTCAGTCTCAGGTCTCCATGAGCGGACACAGCACGCCAAGTCCGTGAGCTTTGTTATTCCAGCTGTCGTGCTTAAAAACAGCCGACTAAGCGCTTTACAAACAGCTTTGACTTTGATAAAGTCAAACTGTGTTTGTGTTCATTGGTTCTAATGACAGGAAACCCAGCTGACCAGACGACGGTGCTTCAGCTTCTGCTGCTGAATCCCTGTTTCAGTCCAAACCGGTGCAGGAACCATCAAACAGAGTGGGCGGGGCCAACATGACCCATGAATGTTGATACTTGTCTGAGCTCTCCAAAGAATTAGAGCTGCACACTGAACAGAGCTAACCGAACTAAGTGCTGTTTTCAGGAGGATCATCGGTTGGTGCCTGAGAGTCAGTGCTGATGACAGAGTGAGTGAACTCTTTGGTTTAGGTGACAGATTATGAATTCATGACAAAAATATCAGATAGATTTCAGATCTTCATTCAGACAACAAATGTACACTTTAAAGTTTATCTCACAGTTTAGTATGAATGCTTTAAACCTGCGTCTCCATCAGGATGCAGGAGAAAGAATAACTACAGAGGAAAGACAACTCACTGTTCATATGAGACGGTGTTAGGAAGGAGCTGTGTGAAGGCTGGACTATAAAAACATATATGGAGGAAAGACCAGAAGAACAAAAACAGCAGAAGAAGAAGAACATGCGGCACTGAAAGAAAGATCTGAGAGAGGACCAAAGCTTAGTTCTCACCGTCTACCAGAACCATGCAGGAACACTCGGCTTTGCCTGCCGAGTTCTCGGCTCTGCATTTATACTGGCCTTCATCCTCCGGCAGGGCTTTGTCTATGGTCAGAGAGCACAGGCCGCCTGCAACACACAACACAGCACAATGTAACACAACCCACACAGCACCAGGTCAAGTCTCATTTTTTAAACTCGTCAAAGTTCGTCAATAAAAACAGAGAGTGCAGGTATGACTGCTCACACATTTAAACATGAATGAGCTATCAGAGCTTCATGTTCTGCAGTCTTAGACATCATGTGAGACTAAAGACCACCCTCCGTGGTCGGTGCAGCATCCTTCAGGCTTCCTTCAACACATGTTAGGATGTTTTTTCCTTCAGACAGAAGGACAAACATCGCCTCTCACTTTGACTGATCAGCGGAAAAAAAACTTCTCTTTTCCTGTTAGTCTACACTTAGTGACCCGAAAGATGATTTTAAACTTAAACTTCACTATCTGGGACCACTTCCTCAGTAACAGCGAGTGACGGAGGATGAGAAGGTGTGACTGGTCCCGGGCCGGGCAGAACCCCCTAACCTAACGAGAAGTGAGTGGAAGAAGAAAAGAGGAGAAGAGAGAACAAAAGGAGAGGAAAAGGAAAGAAAGGAAAGGAAAGAAAAGAAAGAAGGGAGGGAGGGTGGGGCACGGAAATGAGAACGGCGAGTGAAGGTGAAGGGAGGCATTTATAGCCTGGCTGGAGGGGGCGTGAAGGAGGAGTGGTCCCGCTCCTGAAATTCAGATAATATCTCCACTTAAATGGAAATCTGTCACTGAGCAACTCTTCAGCCTTGTTGCTGTGGTTGCCGCCATCCTCTTTGCTCCAGTCAGAACTGAGATGTTTAAAACTCGACTGGCTAGCCGAGAGTTGAGGGAACCTGAAGTTTACATGACGGGACAAAATTGTGAAATCAAAGAAACTCTCGTAAAGGTCGGCGTGAAGGTTGACAGTTTTATGAGCTGAAGCACCAACAACAACACGAGTTTCTGACACTGCCCCCTGGTGACAAAACACAGCTAAACACAGAAACTCAAGGGTCTGAAGTGATGTCCATTCGACCTGCACTCGACCAGCAATCAACCTCCCCCCGACCCTTTTTATTTGTGGTTCATGATGCCATTATGGCGCTGAGTTACCATCCATCCAACTACTAACACGTGTCCTTTTCTGGGTCAGGGGAGCAGCAGCCTGTTCGGAGAAGCCCACACCTCCCTCTGTGAGCCACCTCCTCCAGCTCACCAGAGGGAACAGCGAGGCGTTCCCAGGCCAGCCGAGAGATGGAATCTCTCCAGAGTGCCCTGCGTCTGCCACGGGGCCTCCACCCAGGAGGCGTCCAAATTGGATGAACCAACTCAGCTGGCTGCTCCACTATGATGGAAAACTAATTTCCACCACTTGTATCTACGATCTCATAACCCCAAGTTTCATAAAAGATGAAAATGTAATTTAAAGGAGTGAGGGAAGGACAAAATGATCTGATGATTTGGATTCGGGAGACAGACACTATCTCTACTTTTAAGATTAGGCTTCAAACTTTCCTCTTTGCCAAATCATATAGTTAGGGCTGGACCAGGTGACCCTGAATCCTCCCGATGTTATGCTGCCCCTCCCTGAGCCTGGTTCTGCCGGAGGTTTCTTCCTGTTAAAAGGGAGTTTTTCCTTCCCATCGTCGCCAAAGTGCTTGCTCATAGGGGGTCATATGATTGTTGGGTTTTCTCTGTATGTACTATTGTACAATATAAAGCGCCTTGAGGCGACTGTTGTTGTGATCTGGTGCTGTATAAATAAAAATGAATTGAATTAAATTAAAAACAAAGTAAGAGAGGTCCTTATAGAAACCCTGCTCCACCGTGACCAACAGCTGACAGGCTGCAGGACCTGATAGAGGCAACGTCTTAGACTTAAACAGAACATCTGTGGAGAAAACATCTGTCGTCCCTCCACCCTGCTGGAGATGAGGGGATCTGCACCAAATCCAACAAAGCATGAAGAGAAGGCAGGAGGCTGGAGCTGCTGCGTCTCGCTGAATCAACACTCTGAACACTTTCTGTAAAAGGATCGCTTTCATTTGACATTTTATCCTCATGACGACCCTTCTGCCAACGGTGACGTCGTTTTATAACGACGCCTACAAAACCGCGAAGAGCAGAAAGTGAAAATCTGAGTTCATCATAAACGTGCTGCTGCCTTTATACCTGTACCTACACATGTCAATGACCTCTGACCCATAACATGTGACACACAGAGTCCTCACTATGCAGGATAAACACACACACAGACACAACCAGGGGCTGCCCTCCAGACTGAAATAATACACTGAGGCATTACATCTCACACACACATGCGCGCACACAGGGAATCCTTATTATTCATAGACACACACACACACACACACACACACACTCACACACAGGTCTTTACAGGACATCACAGTTTGTGTTTATGGGCATGTGAGGACATTCAAGCTCTTTCTTAAAGGGTGAGTCTGCCTATTTTTATAAATGTGAGCCATCAGTCTGATTCTGACGGCGGCTGTGTTTATTTCGCCATCTCTGCTTAAAGCTTCCTGTTAATGAAAGCTTCCTGCTGGAGCCGCTGATAACGGCACGGAGAAGAAAAGACTGTGACAGCTGCTCCAGCTGCTAAAAGTGAAAGTAAACTCAAAGTGTCCCTCGACCATCAGGATGAGGAGAAGCGGTGAGGCTGACCTCGGCAGCAGAAGTTTTCTGATTGAACAGCACGGCGTGGATCTACACCACATGCTGCATGCTCATTGGCTCATTGAATCAATCATCTCCTGCTTCCTGTTCTTTTGTCAATACAATACACTCAGACTTTTATACAACTGACAGAGGAGTCTGGGCTTCCCCATGATCGGAACCCCCAACCTTCCGATCATGGGGCAACCACTCTACTTACTGAGCTATCCCTGCCCGGCCCCGGGATGTTCAAAGTTACTGAACATTGAACACAAGTTTAAAAAAGCAGTTTCAAGAGAAGATATCTAAAGTCATGAAAACAGTTTAAACAGTGTCCCTTCAGCTGATGAATGAATCCCTGCCGGACCTCACACGTACAGTAATGCGCGCACGTGTGTGTGTGTGTGTGTGTACAGTGATCTGCTCCAATATGAAATTCCAGTGACAGTCACACATCACATCCTGCTTCTATTGTTTCATATCTGCGTTCTAATATTAGAGTCTGAATCCTCAGACCTCCATCAGCAGCTGCTTCAGCTCCTCCACCGACTCCACCAAGGCTGCTCCCTGCAAACACCACAGCATCTCACACAGCGTCACCTCCTCAGCTCCTCCTCCCTGTCACGCTGCTCCTTCAGACGTCTTTTATCTGAAAATTGTTGTTTTCTGTTTTCTCAGCCTGAATAAAATCGGTGACTAATTGATTCTGATCACTTCCATTGATAACCAATCACTGTAAACAAACTCTCCTCCTAAATAAAGTTTTTTTGAATTCAAAGCAAGCGCTCTGGGTTGCTGTGAAATGTAAACAAAGCCCCCCCCCCTTCCTTTTTAACCAAATCATGTCAGAAAACCTTTCACTTCCTTATTTGCTGTGTGTGTCACCTCTGACCTTCGTTGGCGAGGACGATGAACTTGGACGCCTTGATGACCTTCCCGTCCAGCGTCCAGGTGACAGTGACATCAGATGCGACGGCGAGGCGACACTGCAGCCGGAGCCGCTGACCGTCCAGCACCGTCATGTCGCTCAGCTTCTCTACAAACTCTGGCGCCACACCTCCTCCGCCTCCTCCTCCAGTGCTCTTCGTCTCATTAATCCCTCCATCCACGCAGTTGTTCACCTCCACCTTCTCCCCGTTCTTCTCGGAGCCCGTCGGCTTGTTCTTGTTGGTGAGGACGGAGCGGAAGTCGCCAGCGTTCTTCGTGGGCGTTTCTGCGGCCTTGCTGCTGTTGCTGCTTGCGGCGCCTTTCTTCCCCAACACGCTGCGGAAGTCGACCTGCGAAGCGGAGTTCACCTTCTCCTCGTTCTTGGGTTTGACACCCTTAAGGTTGGCCTTAAAATCCATGTGGTGGCGTTGGTGTTGCTCGGCGGTGGCGGGGCCGGCCTCCCTCGGCTGGTCTTCCTCTTGGATGTTTTTGCCTTGAACGGCTCGGCGTCCAAGCAGCGAGCGGAAGTCCAGCTGCTGCGCCTCCCTCTGCCGCAGCTCCCCTTCACCCCACTCCCTGGTTTCCACACAGCGTTTAAGGAGGCCTCTGGGAGCAGTGGTCTGGTCCTCCTCTCTCTTCTTCTTCTCTTCCCTGTGCAGGTGCGGGAGCTGCCGGTTCTCCTCCTTGTCCTCGTTGGCCTCCTGCCACTGCCGACTGACACTACTGTTGCTGCTGCTCTGCTCCACGCCTCCTCCTCCTTTGGCACCTCCTCTCAGCACCACGCTCCCACCAGCTGCTCCTCCTCCTGCTCCTGCCAGGCTGGATGAACAAGCACAGAGACAGATGGAGGGACAGAGAGAGAAAGCAAGAGCCCAAGCTCCGCCCCCCAGATCTGAGCTGGTGGGGCGGTGGGAGGTGGGGGGACCTCGACTCAAATTGTTCATGTTACATCACAAGTGACTCAACTGCCCCAATATGGGCACAAGCAGAGGGAACACACACACACACACACACACACACAGATGTAAACAAAGAAAAAGCAGACTGAGGACACGCTCCTCCTCCTCCTCTTCGTCGTCGTCCTCCTCCTCCTCTTCATCCTCCTCCTCCACGTCCTTCTCAGTTCTTTTTCACAGTTTCATCAAACTAAAGCAAACAGGGTTTCTTCCAGCAAACACTCGCAGCAGAGTAAACACAGAGAGGAAATACTGGCTCTGATTGGTTGGGGTGATATGGACGGATTAGGGAAGCTTTAGGGAATTTCTGGATAAATAACAGAAGGATGGAGGGAATGATGGGTGGGTGTGAGGAGGGGGTGGAAATAGCAACAGAGAGCTGGGAACAGTGAGGGGGGTCTGATGAAGGCTGAGGAAGCTAGACTCTATGCTAATGATGCACGGCTCTGTTTAGAGATTGAGACGTTTTAATAATTCGTCAGGTTCAACCAAACATGCTCATACGGCACAGAAATCTGACTCCGCCCTGTTCAGCCAGCTGCAGGTGTCCAGGTGTCTCACCTGCTGCCGTCCCGTCCTCTCCTGTCCGTTTCACGTCCTTCGGTGACCGACAGCGTGGCCACAGCGCTGCACTCGCCCACGCTGTTCCTGAAACACACAGTTTATCTTCTACATGTGAAACGCTCTCATCTTAGAGGACCATCGCCCACTTCCACGCCACTGATTCTTCACAGCAGCATTTTCAGTCAGGCACTGCTGCATCGTGCTATATGAGAAATTGATCCCTTTATCTCTACACTTGTTCCTGCTGTTTGTAATGTTTGTGCAGCCTTTCCCAGGCAGGCTCCACTGGGACTGATCAATAATGTTCATGAACATTTGACTGAAATTACTCTGAAAGTTGTCTTTGTTAGCACTGACCACATTATGATGTGGAAAATCCAACATTTAGTTTTATACGCCAACGTTTTGTCTCTTTGAGCCCAAAGCTCTCCTGGATTCACATCTGTGGAAAAACGGCCTTTGTGCCATCAGAGACATCTTCAGTTCGTCTCTTTGATTTAGTTTTTATATTGAAGGACCTCTGATCTGATTTGCTCTGTATCAACCTTTGAATGTCTAAGTCTTCACATACAGTAATCTACACTCCCCCTACAATCTGAAGAAAAACGGGAATCACGTTTGATGTTTGTTAGAATGATTATGTTCTTTTATCCTTTTTGCCAACAGGTCAGAGAACAGCTTAATGAAAACAAAAAATCTGATTTCCTGGGTTCGGGTAGTTTCCAATCAGTCTTCTGACTCTGGTAAAGATGAAGGAGACCGACCTTCTCTCAGGGGGACATTTGTGTCCTCGTCTGCACCAAACTATCATCTATATTTTCCCAACAGATGATCCGCTGGACTCGAAGGCTTTTCCACCTGAGGACAGGTTTTCAGTAGGTTTCCATTCACACATAACAAGCCATCCTTCTTTTGCAATGTCAGTCAAAGCTTCTAATGCTCACACTGTGATATTTCAAATACTGACGTGGTTTGTAAAAGACTTTCTGGACGTAAAGAATTTCCTACAGTTTCCTGTTCTAGTAAACTGACTATTATAATTTACTGTTGTGAAATGTAAATTCCAATAATGATGTTTGATTGACAATAAATCTTTAGGCTCACCTGGCTGTCACTCATGGCACACTGACTTTGAGGTTTAAAGCTGCATTTCCACCATAGGAACATTCTACACGGTCAGGACCATTTGGATGAAATTACTGCATTTCTAAGGTCTGAATTAAGTTCTGGGGATATTCTCTGATATTCTCTGTATTCTCTGTAGCCCCTGTACTCCAGGAAGTACAGGGGCTTGGTCCAAAAGTCTGATTTCATGAAATCCTGAGCCTTTCAGAGATCTGGACCCTGACCATCCAGGGTCCCTGAAGCAGAACTGTTCAAGAACTTTACCAACCAACATGACCAAGTTATTGAATGGTTAAGCACTTGTCCTCAGCATTACGGTCACCTAAAAACACCCAGAGGACCTTGTGTGTACAACATTAGGCACCTTTAAATTCGTTGGTGTCGGTTTGTGGTTTGGGTGAAAGTGCAGTTTTCTCCCAGTTTCTTCATGTTCACATCATATACACTGGCACCAGTACATCACGTATGATTTCCATGAGCAGAAGGAGATTTCTGGTCTATTCTCAGGTTATATAATCATAGTTTGACTATAATGCAGAGTGATGTGGTGGGTGAATGATGAGGTTATGGATGGATAGATTATGGAGGGGGAGGGTTGGAGGTTCCTCTGTGAGTGTAATCCTCGCTGCAGCTCTGTACTGTAGATCATCTGGGATTATTTTAGCATGTCTGCAGAATCTGTGTCTTTTTATGACATAAGAGTGTTTACAGTATCTGCTGTGGATCTGTTACCTCAGGCTGATCAGGTAGTCTCCGGCATGTTCCTTCTTCACTCGTCTGAAGAAGAAAACACAGTTAGCTGCATGAGGTGTGGTCAGCTGGAGAACGTGTGGTTTGTGTGTAACCGTAAACCTTATGAGCAGGGAGACGACATCCTCTTTCTGCAGAAGTTCATAGTCGCCTCCGGAGGGCAGAGGTCGGCTCGGGTCGGCTCCGGTCCAGGTGTACTGGGGAAACGGATCTCCGGCGATGGCACAGGACAGGAGAACATGCTGACCAACGGCAGCGTTCACCTCTTTGGGCTTGGTGATAAACCAAGGCTGGACGCCATCCTGAGGCTCTGCAGAAAACCACAATAATAAATCTGGCTTTATATGATGGTCGTGTGGTTAAGCCTCACAAAGGAAACCCAACATACACACTATGTACTGTATACAGTGTCTGAACACAATGACAACAAAGTTGAGCAGATTGAGCACCAGCACAGACATCCTCAGCTCCAGCTGGCTGGTTGATGTCTTCGCCCTCACACTGCTCACGGACACTGATGTATCCACACAAACTCAGGATGGACAGACCATTCACTCTATCCATGAACTAGAAGTTACCATTCAGAGTCTGACATTAAGAAGCATGTAACGCATGAACAAAGCTGCGATCACACTGAAAACCCGACATAGACAGCGGCTGATAGACAGGACTCGAGCTTTCTTTGGCTTTTTGAGGCCAGGGTGGATTTGGTGTCAGGATCAGAAAACGACAGCGCACCCTCCACAGTGAGCCGGGCCTGGGTCTGGTCCTCTCCGTACTGGTTCCAGGCCTGGCAGCTGTAGGTCCCGGTGTCCTCGGGGAAAACCTCGTGGATCAGCAGAGAGCAGCGGGTTCCCTCCCTGAGGAGCTGGAAGTCCTCTGACTCGGTCACCTCCTGCCCATCGTGGAGCCACACCACCTCTGGAGGAGGGTGACCTGAGGAGCACAGACAGCTTCATTCAAACATCAGGACACTTCTGTGAAGACGAGTACGCACCAAAGACTATTTTACTTAATAATATTATTATTATTATTATTATTATTATTATATGCAGTATTTTTCCAAATTAAAGGATTGACAATATTTTGTTTTTTTTAATCTACATTTTAGCGTCATTGAATCAAAGTATTCTGCTAGTTTCACCTGAACTGACCTCTGGGCCGTGTTTGTGCTGTCAAAGCGTTTTTAATGACATCATGTGACCAATAATATGGCTGCTGTGAGGTCACTGTACTAACAGACCATCCAAGAGGGCGGAGCTCACGTTTTAGTGCACAGTGAAAATCAAGAATTGTGATTGGATGTTACTGAGCACTAATCAGCAGGTATCTGTGTCTGCGCGCCCTCATCTCACCCAGATACGTTTGGCTGCAGGACCTCATGATGTGGAGCGCTGTCACAGTGGCCATTTTTTACATACAGTCTGTGATTTAAACTTAATTTTGCTTTTATTTGATTTCATGGATACTTGAGTGAAGCTGCTTTAACACTTTTACTGATATAAAATTAGTTTAAATATTTTTCACATTTAGTAAGTACAACAATTTATTAATACGTCAGTTTGACCTTTGACCAGAGGATTGTGTGTGTGTGTGTGTGTGTGTGTGTGTGTGTGTCTTTGTGGCTCCAACATTTCAGTTTTGTGTGGAAATGAGGCTTGTGCAAAGAAACAGCAGCACCTCTGATCCTCACACAGCTTATATGGAGAAGAAAACCTAGTGTGGAAAATCATTATGTAACACACTCACACACACACACACACACACACTCACAGCAGGGTTAATAATGTGGGGACTCATAATGAACTCATAATTCAGAACCAATACATCCTGTCAAATCGGAGCAACAACAACACTCAGAGGAAACGAAGACGACTCGTCCAAAGTAAATCTGCCCTCATCGCATCTCCTCCATCTCCCCAGAGATCAGACAGGAAATACCACAGCTCACACACACACACACGTACCGCTCAGCTCCACCGTCATGGCAACTCTGCTGCCGTCCATCACCTTCAGATCGTTCAGGCAACCAATGAAGCGAGGAGCCTCACACGCAGCTCTGACCTCTGTGACCTCTGACCTCCCACCTCTCTGTCTGCCTGCAGGGTGGAAACACACGAAGAAGAAAAAGGAACAGTCACTAATGTAATCAAGTACATGTACTCTAGTACATGAAAGTACTGCAGTCTACTGATACTTCAAATGTCACAGGGAAATAATGCACATTTCACTTCCTGTTTTTATTTATAGTGTGACAGCCAATCACATGAAGCCAACATAATCCAAACTCAGAGCTAATGTTAACACAGCCTCAGTGTGTTAACCTGAGCCTGAGGCAGAGAGAGAGACCCGAGAGCACCACAGCCTCACTCGTCCTCTTCCTTATAAGGAGAGAGGGTTTCCTCTTCTCTCTCCCTCCATCACACACACGCACACACACACACTCTCAATACAGTCCATTAAACATGCCTGTGTATGTGTGTGCGCTCATGTGAGAAGGAACAAGTGCGTGTGTTTTGTTCTGTGTACATATCAGAAATACCAGAGAGGACACACACTGCTTCACTGGCCGTGTGTGTGCGTCACATTAACTGATGAACACAAGCGCGCGCGCACACACAAACACACACACAAAAAACTGTTAGTACAGTCATATTTCCATGCTGGGGTGTTTCCAGGGCAGAGGAGGCGAAGAAGCAGAGATCTGAAACGCCGGCCTTGGTTTCATATTTCCTTCTTACACAAGTGATGTTCAAATACATCCCTCCATCCATCCTTCATCCCCCCATCCATCCATTCATTGCTGGTAAAGTAATTCGGTAAAGTTCTGCCCAGCAACCTCTGTAAATGTCAGAGTTTCAGATTGTCCTCCTGTACTTTTACACAGATAATTAAAGTTTGTGAATATTGGTTTCCTTTAGCTGAGGTTATGAACATGACCCTGTGACCTTCACATTAAACAGAAGAACATAAAACTGCTGCTTCCAGCGCAGGAATTCAAACTCTGATGGATTATTGCACACTGTAGTTTGACAGCACTTTAATTTGAAAGGATCTGAACACTTCCTCCTACACTGTGAGGAATAATGTGTTTGTATCTGCAGATACGAACTCACTGAGTGAAACGACTTCCACGGCAGACACAGATGCTTCTCAGATTGCAGATGAAACTTTATTGTCCTCACATGGAAATCTGCTGTCTGTGGGAACCCGCTGGTATTTCACTGTGTGTCTGTGTGTGTGTGTGCTGAGAGGGGGATTTCCTGCTACATGTCTGATTGTCCTTATAAAGCTGCGATGAAGGTTCCTCTCTGACATGCTGATCGGTGATTGGCTGACTGATGCTGCTCTCATCCCTCTAATAATATTAAATTCTGCACTATTCAGCAAATTACATTCAAAAGTTTGTCCAGAAACTGTCAGGGCAGTAAATCCTCCTGCAGCAGCTTCTTTAAGTCTTAAGCTCAGTAACTTCACAGAGCTGGTGTTATATTTTAAGGTTTCAAACAGAAAATTAAAATTGTTCTGTTTTCCCCTTGTCTGAATAAAGCCACATGTTCACTAGTCAAACGGGTCTTAGACTGATGATAAAATTTACATGAGTGGTCCAGCTGGGAGGAAGATACTGTGAACATACTGTGAGTGATGAAAAATAAACATCACCGCTTAGAAACAGTTTTCACATTTGGAGAGCTGCATCTGTAGGACCCTGACTGAGCTCTGTGTGCTACATTCATCCACAGGTAAATGGCCTGTATTTGTATAGTGCTTTACTTACGTATGGACCCCAAAGCGCTCTACACTACATTCAGTCATCCACACATTCACACACTGTGCTGGTACCCCAGGTGCTGGGGTACCAGCAGCATTCTGGTTTCTATTATTTCATTTCATCTGATCAGCTAAACAGTCTGAAATCAGAAAGATTGACTTCCTGATAATAATGAATTACAGTAGTCCAGCCTGGAAGTAATAAATGCATGAACTAGTTTTTCAGCGTCACTCTGAGACCGGATATTTCTAATTTTAGAGATGTTGGACAAATGGAGGAAAGCAGTCCTACATATTTGTTTAATATGTGTATTGAAGGATGTATCTTGGTCAAAAATGACTCCAAGGTTCCTCACAGTGTTACTGGAGGCCAAGGTAATGCCATCCAGAGTAAGAATCTGATTAGATACCATATTTCTAAGATTTTCAGGGCCGAGTACAATAACCTCAGTTTTATCTGAATTAAGCAGCAGAAAGTTAGAGGCCATCCAGAACTTTATGTCTTTAAGACATTCCTGCAGTTTAACTAATAGGTGTGTGTTATCTGGCTTCATGGATAGATAAAGTTGGGTGTCATCTGCATAGCAGTGAAAATGTAGACTATGTCTTCTGATGATACTGCCTAAGGGAAGCATGTATAATGTAAACAGAATTGGTCCTAGCACTGAACCCTGTGGAACACCGTATTTGACCTTAGTGTGGCTCTAATAGAATATTATGGTCAACAGTA
>VUQR01033074.1:7379-24217 GCA_015108515.1 Hemichromis elongatus
TAGACTTTCACACACACTGGTGATGGTGAGCTACATTGTAGCCACAGCTGCCCTGGGGCGCACTGACAGAGGCGAGGCTGCCGGACCTTAAGACCTTATGACCTTAAGTGTTTTTTGTGATGTTTCCTTTTTTATCATTAAATAGTGAAAACCCAGCACATAATTCGGACAAAGTTTATAATTAAGTAGAAAATGCTTTACTATTGTGGCTGGTCTGCAATGCCGCTGCAGGTGAGATGGATGGTAAATGGCCTGTATTTGTATAGCGCTTTACTAGTCCCTAGGGACACCAAAGCGCTTTACACACACTGGTGATGGCAAGCCACAGCTGCCCTGGGGCGCACTGACAGAAGCGAGGCTACCGGTGGCACTGGGGGGCGCCACCGGGCCCTCTGACCACCACCAGTAGGCAACGGGAGAAGTGTCTTGCCCAAGGACTGAGACTGTCGGAGGCGAGGCTTGAACCAGCAACCTTCCAAATACAAGACGAACTGCCAACTCTTTGAGCCACGATCGCCGTAGTGATTGCAGCCATTCCCCAGCTCTCTGTCAATTTGCATAGTTATTATGAAGAAACTGACCCCACAGTCCATCGTTCCTTCAGTGGGCTGGTTTCAGTCATTGTGCAAATGTGCTGTTGATAAGGTTATAAACCTGCAATCAGCTGAGACTGAAGGAGTCACCTGGATGAGTGAGCAACACAACGCTCCATCCAGATGAACAGAATCAACCTTTGGGGATTTACTTACCTGGATGATTGTATTTTAGAGTCTTGACGCATGCTCAATCAGTTCATGCATCGGTGCCCACTGATACAGTGAAATAAAACAAACAAATAAACAAAACAACATCGACAGCCGCAACCGTCACAATACTCGTTAGCTCTTTGCTGTCGGGTTAAACCAGCATAAAACAGATTAAAATGAAAACTGGAGCCAGAAATCCACCCAGACAAACAGCAGCTTGGCACTGAAAACAGGATAATAAATATTAATAATAACAATGTTATCTGTTCACCAGTTGGGGTCACAGCCTGGGGTCACAGCGGAGTCCGCTACACGTGTCTCCACAGTTTGCTTCTCTAATTTAAAGGAGTTATGTAAAAACACTCTGAGATTCCTCCCAGTGTGAGAAAGATGAGAAGCAGGAGGACCGAGGGCATCAGTTAACTTGTTCAAAGGGGCGTGACTTCCAAAAACCACAACTTCATTCGTATTTTCATTTAGTGTAAGAACATTCTGTTTTAGCCGTTCTTTAACATCATGTAAACAGTTTAGCAAAGGCTGCAGTGGGACACAGACATCCAGGTTAAAGGGAAAGTAAATTTGGATGTCATATTATCTTGTTAATAGTTTTACCTCCTCGCTACGTACGACTCTGGATACTGTAGCTCCTGTGAAAAACAAGGCCTCAAACCAGAAGTACTTGACTCCGTGGTATAATTGGGACGGTCCAGCCTTCAGTTTTGTGTCAGCAGCTGACTCTCAGCCATCTGCTGCTTGCTGTCTAAAATAATACAGGACCATCTCACACGTCTGTTTAATCAGTTTTCTGTTTGACATTTATTCAGCTTTGTGAAAACTACTCAGCAACAAATAACACTGAAAAAGCCAAACAATATCATTTTTAAGTTATCTAAGTGAAATATGTATCATGTTCAACCTGAGTAGCCAAAGACCGTGGGGGTCTGAAAACGATGCGCTGGGAGGTCGCTGTTCTCACCGGTTCTAGTGACCCTTGACCTCTCGGTCAGCTAACGAGCTGGTGGGTAACAGACGTCACTGAAAATGTCGAAGCACTTTAGACCCGTGACGGTCAGTGTCAGTCAGCTGGTTCAGGTGCAGCAGGCGGGGAGGAGTCAGAAAATAGGTGAGGTCAACGATCTGTTACCATGGAAACTGACTCCGAGTTTCCATTAAACGGTGCTCTCCTCGGTTTCAGAGCGGTTCAGGTGTGACAAACACAGAGCGCGAGAGCACAGATGAAATCAGTTTTATTGATCAGGAACATAAATAAGACAAAGGTGTCACTGTACACAAACCAAAGTCCAAATAAATAAGAGTCACAGCAATAAATTAAAGCAGGACGTGGACGACAGACTGCAGTTCGATGGCTATTTACACTTGTTTTTACAGTTTGTTGCTTGCTTCACGTCTCACTTCACATTTTTCTTCTTCACATTTCAGGAATTTTATTAAAAACAAAAACAAAACAAGCAAACAGCACGAAGCAGCGGCTTGCTTCCACAAACCTTCCACTCCTGTTTTTCCACTCAAACAACAGTCACGGGGCTCCTGCAGCCCGCGAGGCTCCGTTCGAACTTCAGCCTATCCTTTCTGAAAATTACACAGACCGGAGTGCAGACAGGAACAGGAAGCAGGTCACTTCCTGCGAGCTGTCGAGCTGAACCTCGAGGATCAGGCTCGCCTCCACCTTCAGGTTCATCTGCATACAATCATGGGTGGAGCAGCAGGGAACATCAAAGAGAACACGACACCCGGACAGGAACGCTGCAGAGCTCCAGCATGCAGCCGCCCACCGACACCAGCGAGCCGGCGGCTGCAGCTTTCATAGTCCAGCTCCGTGTCCACGCACGCACGCACGCACGCACGCACGCACGCACGCACGCACGCGCACACACACACACACACACCTAGCAAACAAAATCTTATGTAAACATTATTTTAGAAAAAAAAGAAACAAAACAAAACACACCTGAGACTAGCTCCTCCCCATTCTGTTGCTAAGCACTTATGTTACTCTGCAGAAGCCACACCCCTTCACCTGTCTTTATGATGATGTCACCACCAGCTAAGTCAGGTGCAACATGATGTTTTCTACATCTGTCCACCAGGGGGCAGATCAGTGCAGCATCATTGCACTGAAAAGCTCCGTCCCAGAAACGGCGGTCACCCAGTGAGTGTTTCTCAAACAACCACGCGAGCTACGAGCCTGCTCACCTTTAGCTCTGGCTGCAGGTCACACAGGGGGCACACTGAGTTCTTCCTCAGTGAAAGAGTTGCTTTCACACAAAAGCATTGAAAAAAAACAACATCTCCTCCGTCCTTCACGTTAACACAAGCATACTGATTGGTTGCTTAAAGGTCTAGGACAAGAAGTGCTTCCCCAATGGCGTCCGTTTCCAAATGATAACTCAAGCAGCAAGCATGCTGCAAAGTGGCTTGTGGAGCTGTGACCACACAGTATGGAACATGTAGTGGCTATAACCGGGATTCTGTCTAAAGGCCACCAGGGGGCGACAACTGCAAAAACACTTCCAGTTCTGTAGAACTCTATGGCCCAGTGGCTGAACTCACAAATCGTTAGCTAATAAGTATGCAATTTCCCCGTCAGACCAGTCCCTTCTCATTGGTGGACATGCTCAACTCAAAGCAAGACTTAAAAAACCAGCGGGTGACATCACAGTAGCACCACCCGTCCTTCTACTGACATCCCTGATTGACTAGAGTTATACTGTTCTGTTTTGTTCTGCAGCAAGTCCACAGACTGGGAGATCTTGTCACCTTCACGCCCAAGTACATGACAGACTTTGCTTTTTGTGACAAAGCTAATGTGAGTTAATGTCAGCTAACATGAGTTTGTGGCTGCAGCTGGCAAGTATCATCACACACCTTAACAATATGTCCCAAAACAATGAGGTACAGCTGAAGACACACTGGGGAGGTTTAAACCCAACTACATTTCACGTGGAGACTGGTTTCACCGCTGCGTCCCTGTGGCATGACTCTGCTAGCATCACATGCAAAGCAGGGGAAAGTGCTAGCTTAACTAAACCATCACCTCTTCATTGTTGTGCGGTTTCAGACCATTTAGTCTTCATTTAAAAGAACACGAACCCCAGGCTAGCAGGCTAACCCTGGTTTAGCCTGCGTGCTAACAATTATCAGTGTGCCATTCCTGTGTGTCTGAGTTGAGTGCTTGAAGCTAACAATGACTCAGCAGTTCTGTCCTGGTTCTAAACCAGCCATTGGTGTGAACGAGAAGCTAGCAGTAAGTTCAAATTTACAAAGCTTCATCCCTGCTAAGGAGCTAATCAGGTGAGTTTTATTAACTGGAGCCAGAGCTAGGCTAACACTGCACTATCAGGATGACAAAGTAAGCTATTAGCATTAAAGACATGAGCTAACAGGACAGAGGGTCAGTATCTTTTTTTCATGGACAGAAACATCTTGATTATTAGTCGCTCGCTCTAGCCAGCCGAGGGTTAGCTTCAGTCAGATAAACCCAGCTAATTAACTAAAAACAGTCATTATAATATGCTCATTAACATGAAATAAACAGTGATTATTTGTTTGACGTACCAGCGGCACATCTAGAAAGCTGTGGCTCATTATTGGATGGAAGGAGCTCCTTGTACCGCGGCAGAGATGAAACCATCAATCTGTGCCAGTCGGACTCGGTATAAAACTTTATTGATGTGCGTAGAGACCGAGATGCCATCATTATAAGTTTCTAAACTTTTCTACGAAAGTGAAAGAAAAAAATGTCAAACTTATTCTACAGTAGATGGATGGCGTTCTCATCAACACCTGATGAATCCTTTGTGATGTAGCCGGTTTAAAAGGAGCTAAGGACGGATAGCACACACTTCAGCACCTCTAACTTTAGGCGTTCATGTAAAAAAGATCCCGACGGAAAGCGCTGCTCTTCTTCATCTACCCAAAGTAGAACTATCTGCTGCTGAAAGTCATCACAAAGTTCATCCCACCTTTGAAAAGAGTTCTGATTGCTAAACCTACACAGACACAAACATCCCTGTTCCCTTTGTCAGGTGTTCATGATTTAAGGTAGTTCAGGTGAACTCAAACCAGAAAAGAAAGCATTGTCACGTGGAGTGTTATAGTCCAATGGCGAGCAGCAGTCCAACTGAAGCCAGCAGGCGGGAGGAAGTTTATCATGTTTGCTCGCCAGCACAATCCTGCGATGAATGACATCGTCCAAAGGTGCAACGGTTTAATCCAGACTGCACTTCTAACAGCATGCAGGTAACAAACCAACCAAAAACTAAAAAAAAGACAAAAGCCCCACCCCACACTCCAAGGTGATCTTTTGAATGTACTGGCATTAAGAGCCACAGAACGGAGGCGAAGATGGGCCAGCAGGGAAGAGGGATGATGATGCGTCTGCGTAAGCGAGGTTTCTAACACTACGAGAACTGGCGGTTGGCGAGTTTTGTAACGCTCTGATTCTGGAGTACAGTGATGACGCAACAGGCTTTTTTAGAGGCGTTCTCTATGCCAAGAAAAAAGACAGCGTGAGCATCAGCTCGGACCCCTCGAGGGGCTGGGTTCAGGTGACCCGTAGTGGGATCAGAAGTCAAGACACGAGTGCGAACAAAGAATCCAGCCCAGGCACAAGTTTTTAAAACCCACCCAACCCAAGAAAAAGAACTTTTGGCTTTGTGGTTATATACAGTGATTTCCTGTGGACATAATCTGACGTCCGTTAACGATCCACAGGCGTGCAGGACTGGATGTTGGCGACCCGGCGCCGGCATCAAAGTTCAGGGTCAAGTCTTCAAGCTGAGAGGGGGTGGAGCTAACCGTGAATCTACTGAACAAGTGTTTATGGGTGTAGTGATTTTCCAGTCAGCTTTATCTGTAACTGTTGTGTGGGTATGACCCTCTACTAGCTCCGCCCCCTCCCTCTAGCACCACCCACAGCTACTGGTGCACTTCGTTGGCGATCAGACTGTCCTCCCCCGACTGGAAATCCGCCTCGTTGATGCTGTTCCCTCCATTTAGCATCTCCTCGTCCTGGGATGACCCTCGATCCTCCTCGCTGCTGCCCCCGCCAGGCTCGTCTGAGTTGGGGTCCTGGAGGACCTGGGCGATGTACATTTGCTGCTGCTGCTGCTGCTGCTGGAAAAAAGAGAACACAAAAAACAAGTCAACCACCGCCAGGAAGAGACACAAACACAAAGAGGTGTGGCAAACTTCTACAAAAATGTGTTGTTTAGCTAGTTGCGATTGATAAAACTCGTGCACCTAAATATCTCCAAAATAGGGAACCATCGGTAACTGTTTTCTAGACCACTGGAGATCCTTTATTAGCTTATAAATAACATCAACAACTACAAATGGCATTCTGCCCTCAATGCGATGATTGGGAGATGAGTTAGACGAGGTAACAGCTGTCTCAGTGATGCCACAGTGCTTGATGAGCTGTAAGGGAGGATCATCCAACATTAAACCGGGAAAGGCATTCTGAGAGAATCCCACACCATTTCCTAGTTTGTCTGAGTTTTGGTTCGCTGTGGCGAGTCTGCCTGCCTTTGGCCCACAGACTCAAACAGCTGCGAGTGCGTCTAAGGCGGACTAACGGACGGCCTCGTCGACCCCGATCCCCGTTTGATGTAAACCTGGGAGAGCGGTTTGTTGCGATCCTAGCAAAGAGACCATGTGTCACCTGAGTTTTGGTGGTGGGTGAGGACGAGGGACGAGCTGGACGTCCGTTCTCGACAGCGTCCACGTCGGTCTCCTTTGTGTCGATCTGAAACGGAGACACTCGGAATGAGACGCTGCAGTTGCACACTGCACGCTAACGTTCACGGTGCTGCTGTCGTACCTTGTAGTTGTGAGCGCTGAGGTACTTGAAGTGTCCGAAGCAGACGTGCGACAGACAGACCACAATGGTGACGATCAGCACCACCAGGGTGAACATGGAGGTCGGCGTATCGAAGCCTGTAAGCACATGAGTGGTTAGCTGTGGTCGCAGACACAAACACGTTGTTCTTTTTAGTTCTGCTGAATTTAAAATGGCCCATCCTTCCACTGAGGGTGTGGTCAACTTGAATAAAGGAGTCACCTCAGAAAGCTGCTACCAACTGCCTCACGTTACACCAGATGTATCACCTGTTTGTACGTGAGCAGGTGAAAGTTTGAACCACGACAGAGCTGTAGGCGACATTCCTCACCTGGCAACCCCTAGCAGGCGTGTGGGAGTGTGTTTAACCACATTTACTCTGCGATGGTGTAGAACACCACCCACGCAGGGACAACCTCGTTGTCAGGGTGGTGATACCCAGTACCCACTGGCAGGACTCTCAGACCATCCCCCCAAAATACTAAAACCATGAAAAATGACCCCCGACAAAAAGAAACATGTCAGACAGTGCCTTCTGTTGTCAGCACTCGTTATCAGTGACAGTCACAACTGCGCCAACTTCTCATTGACCCACCAACAATGAAAACCAAAATTAACTACATGAAAAATAAATCCAGGGATTCTGAGGGTCAGGAGACTCGTAGGAAAATGCCATGAATATTCCTGCAGTGTCCCAGCGCTCAGGCACGCGTCAGGAAGGGCGTCTCTGCACAGCAGCTACCTGCACCACTCGCATTAACGGTCCAGGTCCAAGGATCCAAGGATTCACAGCTACGCACGGGAGGGGGCCGGACATCTCACAAAACAGGAGTGAAACATTGTGATGGCGATGATGTTTGAATGGAAGGTTTAATATGTGTGACACAAATCCAGGCTGTACATCAAAGCGCTGCGTCGGTATTACTAATAACTTGCTGTGTTTAGTATCAGTAGATCACCAAAGTCTCACTGATGTTTAGCTGTGACACAAACAGAAATCAGCCCGTAGGCTGAGCGGCGAGGAAGGTGTGACACAACTGTAGTGGGCGGGGCTTACCTGTGCGTACGGTGGAGAAGAACAGCAGCCAGAAAAGGCAGAGGATGGGTGCTGCCACCACTTGGGTGACGGCTCCAGAGTGGATCTTCTTGTCCAGTTTGGAGGGCAGGTAAGCGTAGTACATGTTGTATCGGTCCACCAGGTGTTTCAGCAGCATGTACATCAGACCTGCAGGTGAACAGGTGAGCTGAATGCCCCTGAAGTCATGCCAGACCTGGTTTTATTCTGACTTGAGACTTTACGGGAACAGGAATGACTATTCTCAGCCACCCTCACACTTTACACCGACTTGTATGACTTCACCGGGATGCTAGTGCTTCTACTTCAGAGCTGTGCAGGTACTCTAAACATGTAATGACTGACTAACGGGTATTGCTGTGTTGGACTAACCGAAGGGCACGATGATCGGGCAGGTGATGCTGTAGGCCATCACCACTGTGAAGACGTTCATCATCCAGGCGTACGCCGCTCCAAACTGAAACTCGTAGGCCTGATGCTGTAGGGAGGACAGACAGCGTTACATTCAGAGCAGAGCCCCCTGTGGGCTGAAAGCTTTATCTCACCACTGTAACCTCTCGGTGCGTGCGTCCTTACCCTCTTGACGTTGCGTCGGTCGGCAGCAGAGCGAGCCAGGCACAGCCGGATCATGTACATGAGCAGACCAGGGATCCTCAGCAGGTCCATGGCATTTCCAATGAATGCGGAGGCGATAACATAGTTGACGAAGAAGGCGCCGTTGTCTGGCAGAAAGACGCACCTGCGGAAACACGGTGGCGTTCAGTGAGCCGTAACAAGCTCCAAACTGTAAGGCGTAAAACAAAACGCAACTCACTCAAATCGGACTTTAGCATCAGCCAGGAACTTCCTGTCAAAGAGCCAGCGGAAGAAAACGTCCAGACTGGAAACCACAGACAGAA
This sequence comes from Hemichromis elongatus, assembly GCA_015108515.1. Taxonomy (NCBI): domain Eukaryota; kingdom Metazoa; phylum Chordata; class Actinopteri; order Cichliformes; family Cichlidae; genus Hemichromis; species Hemichromis elongatus. The sequence goes on from VUQR01033074.1 coordinate 15,960, forward strand.
ATGCTTTAGTAGAGGTCAAAGGTCAGTCAGCTTTCACACTCTTTACAGCCACATGATCTGTTACCTGCTGAGGCCGAGAGATGGTAGCAACAGAACCATGAAGATCAGGAAGGTGTAACACTTATGCATGGTTGTCCTGTTTTCTCCAGACCTGCAGGGACACAGAACCGGCAAGCCGGGTGGAACAGGGACAAAGCGTGGGTGAAACGAGACCAAAACAGGGAAATGGGATGAAGCGTGCCCAAAAAACAAAACGGGGCAAACACCGAGGTCGCATACCAGCATCACTCGGCTTTAATCACACCGGGTCTCTACAAGAAATTACTTTACATGGGACCTTCGACTTATTTATTTCTGGTTTCACAGTGTGTGCTACTCTCAAAAATACCAACGTGATGAAGAGGAGCAGTGGAAGCAGCTGTACCTGGTCCAGTGAGCCTCGAAGAAAGCAGAGTAGTAGACGATGGTTGGCAGCAGAGCAGAGAAAGCCCAGAGCAGCAGAGTGGGGAAGAACTGAGTGACGATGGGGTTCTGTTCAAGAAACCAACAAACACATTCATCCGAACAAACATCCACACAACCAAGCCAAGCCGTTCACCAACAAACCATTCATCCAACAGCCAACACACAGAGAGCACACGGTCAGAGCTGAAGGACCGCGAGGCGGCCTGAAGCCGGACTATACACCTGCCGTTTGCTCCTTACGTTCAGATACTCGACGGGCTTGGTGACGTTGAACTTGTCCATGGTGGAAATGATGATTGCGGGCGTGGTGAGGAAGAAGAGCAGGATGAAGAGGATGCAGTTGATGATAAAGCAACGGATCCACCAGGAGATCCCGCCCAGTGAAAGGTGCTCCCTACAGGACGGAACCAGGACACAGAGTAAGCTGATCTCAAAGGGCGCATGTATTTGTTGCAAGTTTCAGGTGGGAGGAGCGTGCAGACATACCAGCGGACATTCTGTGGATCGGGTGCGTACGAAACACTCCAGCTATGAACGTGAAGAACCTCGCTAAACTGAGAGGAACGTGGCTCCTGACGACATCGACACCCCTGAACCTGACAGGCGTTAAAGTCCTTCAAAATACTGAGAAAAGAAGCGTGATGAGCAGGAGTGTGGTCAGGACATGTGAGGGCTGTGCCTAACATGAGGTGGAGGCACACGTGGTAACTATAAATACCATAAAATATTTAACAACCACCAAATGAGACAGATAAAGGGGAAGTGAGGGGAGTGGCTTACATGGCGGTCATGGCCTCATTCTGGAAGGTGACGAAGGCCATGCCCAGAGGCTTGGTGTGGACCTTCTCCTTCTCCTTCCTGTACTCCTCCTTGAGTTTGGCCTCCCTCTTGGTGTAGTAGCTGACCGCCTCCTCCTGCAGGCCACACGAAAGTGTCAACATACCACCACCTGACATGCTAACAGTAGCACGTTAGCATTTGAATGATGTGGGTAAAGCTTGGCGATGTCGTGACGACTTGCAGGGCAGGTGAAGTAACCCTGAAGTCCAGCTTGCTGCTCCTGGACTCGTCATTCTGAGTACCAGCTCGCCGTTTTCTGTATTGGCAGCATTTTAACAACGGAAACACGACAACATAACGCAGAGTCATGCGACGAAGGACAAAACCATTGCGCAGTCGACAAACTGAAGGAAGACGTGCGGAAACGTTGCTGTATAATGAGCGCAGCCAGCTGTAGTTAGCCGCTGAACCTTTACGGCTGCTGATGTCACCGCGCACGGTGCTGCCATGGGGCCAACGTCTTTATTTTTACCTCCTCACAGCCAGTGATGGCGCAGCAGCAGAGGTGTCCGCAGGGCTTGGGGTTGATCATCGTGGGAACGTGTTCTTTCGCCATCAGGTCGGTAAAAAACTTCTTGCTGCGCTCCGTCTTCTTCCTGCAAAACACAAACTGAATCATCAGGTGAAGATGTGGAGCACTTTCCTGCCCGTGTCACATCCTGTAGCAATAACTGTATTGTTAATGAATGTAGGCTGTTTGCAGCTTTAGAGGCCAGAATCACTGAATTGAAATGCTCCAAGAGTTGGCAGTTCGTCTTGTAATCGGAAGGTTGCCGGTTTGAGCCCCGCCTCCGACAGTCTCGGTCGTTGTGTCCTTGGGCAGGACGCTTCACCCGTTGCCTACTGGTGGTGGTCAGAGGGCCCGGTGGCGCCCCCCAGTGCCACCGGTAGCCTCGCTTCTGTCAGTGCGCCCCAGGGCAGCTGTGGCTTGCCATCACCAGTGTGTGTAAAGCGCTTTACAAATACAGGCCATTTACCATCCATCTCACCTGCAGCGGCATTGCAGACCAGCCACAATAGCAAAGCATTTTCTACTTAATTATAAACTTTGTCCGAATTATGTGCTGGGTTTTCACTATTTAATGATAAAAAAGGAAACATCACAAAAAACACTTAAGGTCATAAGGTCATAAGGTCTTAAGGTCCGGCAGCCTCGCCTCTGTCAGTGCGCCCCAGGGCAGCTGTGGCTACAATGTAGCTCACCATCACCAGTGTGTGTGAAAGTCTACAATTTGTTTTTGATTGGCTGTGGAGGTGAGATGGAGCACAGATGTAAACACGTCTGATTGGCTGTGCAAAAGGTCAAGGGTCTGCTTGAATCAGTTAAGAGCAGCAAAAGATTTCCTTGAAAAAAGAAAAAAAAGCTCCTAGTTACTTTTTTCAAATCTCTCACGTCTTTTATCCTGTCTTCCTTCTCTCACCCCAACCTGTCATGGCAGCTGGCCCCGCCCCTTCCTCAGCCTGGTTCTGTTCCTGTTAAAAGCGAGTTTTTCCTTCCCACTGTCGCCAAAGTGCTTGCTCTTAGGGGGTCATATGATTGCTGTTTTTTCCTGTTTGCATTATTGTAGGGTCTACCTTATAACACAGAGCACCTTGAGGTGACTGTTGTTGTGATCTGTGAGTTGTATAAATAGAAAAGAATTGAAACGAATTGACTCTTGGAGGTTTATCGGGCCCAACGGGTCCATGTGCCGTCAGAAGCTGAGCACTAGGCTTCCTAAGCAAAGCTGAACATGCTAGTAGAAGAGCTGCCTGTACTCAGATTACTGCAAGATGGAAAAGACAGAATGCTTGTGAAGAGCTTGGAGCTGTTAGGCTTAGGGGTCAAAACCAGCTGATCGATGCATTTCTACTTATAAACGTGGTGCGTTCAGAGTCTCACATTTTCATCCAGATGAATGTTTACTGTGTGGGTGTGTGAGATTTTGCTCCCAGCATGCACTGGGCCTCACCTCTCGGCGTTCAGAGCCATCAGTTTGGCCACGTTATAGCAGATCCGAGCCTCGAGCACCGTGCAGTTCTCATACGCCTGCCTGCAGGACAAGGAGGAGGCACGCCACCATCAGAACAAGCGTCAGACTCCTCCCACAGCATCGCTGCAGGTCTCATAGCTCATAATTATCCTCCTTTATCTGACACTGGACCTTGTCCAGCCCTCGGTTATCCTGTCTAAAACAAGTGGCTTTAGCTCCGCCCACTTTAACTTTCATCTGACTGGCTATGTGCCCCAGATGACCAGGGACATCCCCTCTGAATGAAACAGTGATAAGCTGAGTGTTCAGAGCAGGCTCACGGCAGTTACTCATCATCTTCATCATCAAACTTGGAACAGGAGAAGAGCTCCGTGTGATCGCTGATATGAGAGCGTGAACTTACTCAAAGTGCTGTTTGATCTGACTCTCCTCGGCGTACTTGGAGATGCCGTTGACGAACAGAGTGCGTTTCACCTGCAAGACACAAACCTGGGATTACTGCACAGGTCAAAGCACAAATGCCGCTTCCTTAGAGTTCACGGAGCCGGCATGGTTCGGTCTTCCTACCAGGTCGTCCTCCTTGTAGTGCATCTTGGACGTGTGCCTCCTCATGCTGTAGACGGTCAGCAGCAGATACATGAAGGCAAATGTGGTGTGCAGCCAGAGCAGGTTCGTCCTGCAACACAGAAAACCCCCTGATTACACCTCTGAACAGGAAGGTTCACGAGCTTTTATTCTGAAACATTTGCAGGAAGCGCCACGATTAACAAAGCAAAGAAAAGCTATGAAATCTCACCCAGACTTCAGGTTGGCTATCGTCGTGCGTCCGAAGCTGTAGGCGTTGTTTTCTGGAAAAAAGAGAAGGTCACGTGATCGGATTCAGGCCTTTCCTAAAATCGTCCGTCACATCTTTAAAATCATCACGCCGTTTGAGGAAATCAGCTGGACTCTTGATCCGGCGCAGACCGAGTCGTCTGCCATCTTTAAAATCGTTTTAATCTTTAAAAAAATATCAGCACATCTTCTTTCATGGAGTGGTGACCGACATCCTCAGACCAAACCGGACGTGAGCCGTTTAACCACAGAATGTTTAGGTCAGCGCTCCAAACCGAAGCTCACTGCGGTGAGCTCCAGACGTGTGTGGGTGGGACACACAGACACGCAGACAGAACTACGCAGGTGTTTACAACGCAGCGTCTGATTCACTGAGCGACGCATTTATTGATTTTATCTGTTTTTTCCCCCACCTCAGTGTTAACGTCTCTAAAGCATCACAGCTTCGCCCAACGGGCTTTTTGAATCCTCGCAGGCCGTTTCGCTGAGCTCGGCCCGGCGCACGCCCTCCGTGTGCGTCTGACTGGAAGAGCACTGGCCCAACACAGGAAGTCGTCATATCTGCTTTTACCTCCTATCTGAGGATGTTGGTGAGCAGTTAGCCTGTCGCTATGACAACACCACAGCACGTTTCTAACACGGCACATGGGACTGAGTCCAAGTCCAGCTAAACCACATCTACTATCAGATTCTGTCTACAGGGCGCCTACACCTCTGACCCCACCCACTTTACCTTCTTTGGAGGGCGGTCCAGGTGTTCCTCGGCTGAGGAAAGCATCCTTACTAATAATTCGGACTAAAACATTCAGACAGAAGGCGAGAAAGTGGTGAGATACACATCAAGACCTGGGACCCTCAGACCAAACGGCTCTTACCCAGAAGGTCTCCAGAGAAGTTGACGGGTAGGACAATGCCGACTGAGAGGACGCCGACCACGACCAAAAGGCCGATGATGTGACGCTGGAAGGACAGGTAGTGAACGGCGTCTTCGCCACACTTCTCACGAATCTCCTCGTCTCTGCGGCAGAAACAAGAGGAGTCACAACGTGCATCTGTCATGAGTTCACAGTGTGCTGTACCGACTGGACAGTGGAGCTTCCAGTTTGAGCGTGAAAGCGACACGCCGTTTCCTCGCACTCACTTTATTCTGAAGATGGCCGTCAGCCACGAGCAGAAACCCTGAAACACAAACAGGAAGAAGACGACAGTGAAAGCACCGTCTGTGCCTGGGATTCCTCATCCTCACAAGCGAGCTGCAGGTGTGCAGGTGAAGCCAGCAGGCGGGCCCTCAGCTGACCGTTAGCGGTCGCAGCTCAAACTAGCCCGAGCTGCCGAGCGATGGATTAGGAGCACAGATCACAGAGACTGAAGGGACTTCTAAACTGTTGTCTTCATTCTTCTGCTTTAACCTGACGTCAGAGGTGACGATGATGATGATGATGATGTGTGCGTTTCATGAGTTCTGCCCAGTCTGGATGAACTTTGACACTCTGTAAGCTAATGGCTAACTGTTAGTGTGGAGGAGGGTGAAGAGGAGGGAGTGATGAAGGTGTTCTTACGTTGTCTCTCTGGTCGAAGTCAACAGAGCTGGAAACCGAGGTGAGGCGTTCATAACGGTCGGGCGTCTCCGAGTGCATCGCCGAGGCAACGCTGTGGACAAAAACATGAAGGTTAGCATGGGGCCCTCTGACCTTTGACCTCTGTGTGTGACAGCTGCTAAGACTCCAGAGTTCCTTTGAAAATGAGCTTCGAGACACTAAACACAGAAGGAACTAAAAGGACATGGACGCTTCTCCAGACAAACGTGGACCAGCACGCCTGCGCTCGACCACGGCGACCCTTCAACTGGGTTCAAACTGATTACAGCCAAACGGTCGACTCAGCTGGAAACGCAAATACAGTCCTCAGTCACGTTTATCCAACGAGACACCTCTGGAGCGCAGTACAGCAGAAACTTCATTCAAACTTCAAACCGTTCGGGAACGTTCAGACTTTATCCACCGGACCTGCTGCCTCACTTCTGTGACTTCATCTTTTACAGTTTCTCCCGTTCCTGCTTCCACTGTCACAGTTTGAAGTTTAAGGACTTAACAGCAGACTCAGAGGGAAGCTTCAGTAATCTGAAGGCCGTAAACAGCATTACATAAATCCAGCCAACAGAAGGAAACGCACGAGGACGACAGCGCCATTTATACTCACGACAGGAAGTAAAACTTGATGCAAAACAGGGACAACTAATAAAATAAAACAGGAAGTAAGCCACAATGACTAACTCAGGAACGTCAGACACAAAAACCTGACACAGGGAACCACAGAAGGAAAACAGGAGGTAGTGTTAGGGAACTAATGGAATCAAACACAAGCGTAAGTGGAACAAACAATCAAAACACAAGAACACGACAACAGCACGGAGACTAGAAGCCAAACGGAGAACATCTGGCATCAAAACACAAAAGAACTTCAGAGAAGTCGGGTCCAGAACTGCAGGACTACCACATTTAACACGTTTACACAAAGGTGGGAATCACCATGGCAACCAGTGCCCTGCTAATGATCAGCTGTTCCATATTGCTGACGTCTATAACGTCTACTATGTTTGCTCTTCAATGTCTTCAGTTATTATTGTTTTAGCTGGCGACTCAGAGCATGGGGCGTGGCTACAGCGTGTTGGGCTACCGAGTCATCTAGCTAGCACGTCACAGGGGTCCACATACGCGAGCAGCCGTTACCTTTTCACTGGCTCATAGTTATCTCTGTCGCGCCTTCGGCTGAGTTTAACATAAATATGGAGAGAAGCGTGGAGTGGTGTTAGCATCACAGCAGTAAGCATAATTAGCCATTTCAATGCTGTAAAAACAGTGTTCGTGTGCTACGGAGGGCGATTAGTGCCTCACTGACAGAGTTTACAGGAAAAGGGCTGAAAGTGCCATACAGAAACCCAAACAAGCACAAACTGAAATGCAATAAAGAGGTGTTAGTGCACCAACCAGAGAGCCCGTTAATTAAACCAGAGGAGGAGGTTAGCAGACAAATCAAACATGGAGGAAGCAACAACATACTATTCCCGCTCCTCCAGGTCGCTGAAACGCTTCTTCAGTCTTCGGGAGAGGAAACAGAAAATAACAAGGAGGTGATGCCAGTGAGAGGGAAACAAACGTGATCAGGTCACACAGCAGGAGCGCATCACGCCCAGCACCGCATTTACACACAGATGGTCAAAGACGGATGGAGCCGCCACGATGACACTGTGAAGCCTCGGGCTGAAGCCTTTTTGCTAATGCCACCTCAGTCTTAGTGCTAAAACACGCTGTTAATGAATGAGCATCATGACTTAATCAGTCAGTAAACCAATCAGGAAACAGTTCTTCTGTCGGAGTTGGAGGCTCAGTTTTTCTGCTATATCAGACTCCTTTCCATAACCAGAGTTGCCACCTGCTGGATATTAGTGAGAATTAAGGAGGCTTCACTTGTCACATCTCAGAGGCTACGTTAGGGCTGGGCGATATGTCCTAAAATCCATATTGCGCTATAATCCGAAGCATGTGCGGTAACGATATATATCGCAATATATTCTTCTATATAACGTATTTTGTGCACTATAACAAGCACTTAAAATCCTTAATTTTCTCAAAAATGTTTATGTTATGCTAACATAGCTGTGTGGCTAGCGACCACGTAGCACATCATTATATACCAGCTAGTCCAACTTCAGTAACCCTACAAACGTCACTGCTGTTTAGTTTTCTGTCTTCATTTATGTTGGAAGTGACAGCAGAGCTGTACGTTTGGATGTGTACACAAATCTCAGTCAGAACATGCTATATCATGTTTAGGTGAAAACTAGCGAGCTAACTTCCTGCTAACATCTAACTCTGTTAAATCTAATAAATCCTGTTTTCATGGATGTTAAACTTAATTGTTCTACCTGGTAAAGCAGCAACGCTGATCATTTTATTAAAGATGAAAGAATTTAGACAGTTTTTAACTCTCAGTGATGCTGCAGTGTTCGTCTGACTTTGGGACCTGAAACAGACGGAGTTTAGGACCCAGATTACTCCGCGAGGCTCCTGACTACGGAAGCCGTAATGCTCCAACAATCCATCAAGCAGTGCGACTTGGTACCTAACCAAAGTCGTACTAAAACAT